>JACATO010000644.1:0-22500 GCA_018389105.1 Nautilus pompilius | reverse complement strand
CACAAGAACTGCTTAAGTACGCGAACCCTGACCGGGCATAACAGATGCAGAACTTCTAGCCGGTTCTTGATAAAGTAGCTTTTTACAGTAAAAACCTCCATCCGACGAACGGTGTCTGGTCTCCCGGCTTTGAGCTGTACGAAAAATGACTTTTTTTGTTGTTGCTCTGGCCACTTTTGCTCATGTGTGTGTAAACCTCCCGTCCGGCATCAACGGACACCCTCCCCCCCCCTGTTAGTCCGTTAAATCGAGGATTTTACTGCGATGGGATCTTTAAGAGTGCCCATTTTGTTTCGGTAGAAAGCTTCCGTCATTCTAAGGAATAAAATTATTAAAAATACTCTTTAATAATTGATTTGAAATGCGTGTGTTTAAAGATAAAAAAGAGCTTGAAAAAGAAAAAAAAAACACATCGAAGTGTGAAATGGAAATATACTTTGGAAAATTGATATACATATATATACTGGCAAAAATTATTTACCGACCCAAGGTATTGTCTCTTAAAGCCGTTCAATTGTTCAACAACAAAAATAATCTCTTCTGACAATAGTCCAAAGGCAAAGCAGTAATTAGTTTTCTGTCAATCTTCATAATAATTCAGAATAGGCGACACGTAGACAATTGGGGAAAATACGAAAATTTTCTGAAGATCTCACACACACACACACGATAATGTATACCCTCAGTTATACTAAATGGAAGGATATTTATTTTGGAATTATAGTTAACTTTAGTTATGAGTCTATTTAATTTTTATTGAACATTCACTATTACTTTATATTAACATTTTTTTTTCTGAAAGAAACGCTTACAATTTCAAAGATACAAGGTTATTAGGGTGACTTTAAAAATAAAAAAAATCAAGCTAAAAGGTAGCGACATGTGTGTAGGTTATCAGCAGAAAGCAATTTATCCAAGAAGTCATAAAACTATGGAACTCTGCTATATGTTGTATTAACCAGAACCATAAAAATGTAATATATTATGTTATATGTGCTAATGATAACAAATGAAACCACGGAAACTTGTTCACTTCTTATGGTGGCATTGTTATCAGCTTTTATACCAGCTAACGGATAGTCGTAAAACGTCTTCCCGTAATGAGAAAGGCGTTCATTTGATTTTTTTAATTCACGGATTAAAAAGCTATACATCATTTATCTGGTCAAATTATTACTTTGGTAACGTTTACTGGAGATATTTCATTGCTCTAAGATTTCTTTTTCTACGGACTTAAACATCATTCAATTGAGCTTTTGGAAATAGCTGAAGGAAGACTGTTCGTATTTCACAAGCAGGTAGGGAAAATTCTCTAGAGTATACACATCGTGTGGGAATTCAGTCTCTTCCAGCATAATAAACGTGGCGGTTCTTCGAAAGAAGTTCATCTATCGATCACTGATCCTGAACGTACATAGAAAAGCATCGATAATCCGCAGTGTTGCATTGGAGCCACCCAACAGATACACGCTGTAAATATTCTTGATATTTGCACAGATTTCCGTGTATCTACCTTCCATATGGATTGCGCTAGTGCGTCGTATCATCCATTCATCTTGGCGAAAGGGGCTTTGATTTCTAATAGTCCCTGCTGAGCAGCCATCAAAGAATGTGTGGGAAAAGCACAATTATAAAAGAAAAAAACATCTTACTGATGTTTTCGCTTAGATGAAAGTCAACCCTAAACGCCTATAGATGCTTCCTTCTTCCCCAGAAAGAGAATAACATTTTAAAGTCTTTATTTAACTTCTGCGTGTAAATGGCAGGCCACTGTCGTTCTTAATCTTTGAGAACGGATAGAAATGGAGGAAGATGTAAATAAATTGATTTTCCTCTGACATCACGTAAAATATTTTTTTGCTTATAGAGGAAGTTCGGCATGGAAGTACAAGTTGTTTGACTTTTGTTCTCGTAAGGCTGAGTTGGAAATCAAATAAAAAACTATACACCATAGAAAGAGCAATAAAGATAGAATTTATAGCTTCTTCTTTTAACCAGTTACTGACCATTCAGCGCGTCTTATCTGACTGAACAACTGGAATATATCATATAGAAACTGGGAAACACAATTTTGGAAATGTTTTCATAAAACTAGTTATTAGTGTGCAGTTGGCATCTTGTGGCTGTAGTGTAAGACAGTAAAGATCAGTGAGAGATCACATACCCTGATAAAGTGGAACCTAACAGTCCCGACAGAAGCATTATCTGGCGAATATGGCCGTATGCAGAGCATCAGAAATTTAAAGCACACAGAGAAATTCTAGTGAACTTTGGGGGCATTGTGAAAGATCAGTAGAGTATTCCGCTCATTGTAGCAGAACACTGTATGAAATTATGGCCGAGTATAAAGCTGACGCTGTACCAAACAAAGGAGTTAAACTCGACGTAAACTAATGGAACTTACAGTTTGGTTTATTGTTGTCCATTGAAAAGTTTTGGGATCTATGTCATTATACATGTTAAACTAAGCGTTACTTCTGTCGATTTTGCCAATAAGTATTTTCAAACAGTAGCTTCCAGTCCGTTTAACGGTTGGCATTTTTCTTTGTTCTGCCCTTTTATATTAAAAGCGTGGGTACTGTGGCATAAAACACCTCAGTAAAAGACTTCGTTTGGCCGGTTAAACCTCGTGCAGGTATCCGATCTTCGAGTGGCACAAGACCACTTCACCTCAAGACTGCTTTAGGTGGAAATGACGAATGAAACTTCTGAATTACAAATGCAGTGATGAAAATGAACTTTGTTTAGAAACCGTAAAAAAAACAACAACAAAAAGCAACTTTATCTTAATTTTGAGTTCTTGGTCATCTACTGCCGCTCTGATATCTCTGGTTGCCATAATATACGGCATTGGATAAAGGTGGAAGAGCCGAGAGATTTGTACTGTCTTTGGACAACGGGGACTTTCGCTATAAAAATGTAGAGCGAAAATTCTGCTGTGATAAATCCTTCGTCCTGAGCCACAGATAATGGTAACAGATGTAACGGCATTGGAAGGCGCTAGTCTCAAACCTGCCCACGAGTGCCACAGGAAAACTGTTAAAGTCAACATCGCGCTCGAAACGAGTAGAGAGTCATATATAAACTCCAAATTAGAGATTTTCACATTAACGAAAGATCATTCAATTAGCAAAGAAAAGCAACAAAAGGAAGAAACATGTAAAATATGTATAATACAAATATATAATTGGCTGTATCAAAAATTTCTAATGTGAAAAATATTCCTCAGAACGATTTGAAAATTTTAAAGAATTACAAAACATTAATACACTTGTTTTTTGCTCAAAAACTTTTAACGCTACAAAATCCACTTGAATTATGATTTTGCTGCTTATAATATTGAGGGGGAAAAAAAGCGTTAGAATCGGCTAATTCATAGATAGCAGCTGAATCAAGTGCAAAGAACGATGGAATCATCTTTGCCAGACAGTAAGATCGTGAACGTTTAATATCCAGTTTATTTGTAACTCGCCAAGCAGGGCAGGATGGGTCGAGAATATCGCACCCCTGTTAATATCTATAAAGCTTGGTTTAGATCGCCTGATCTGAGACCTCACAACATCATAAAAAAAAAAAATATCTCGAATAATTTATGTAGCATCAGGTTTGAAGCCGACTTTCTGCAGAGTTCACAATGATGCGGCCTGTAAATGGGAAACTCTAGTGCAAAGCTCGGTTGGTGAATTATCGACCGGAAAAAATCCTGGAAAAGAAATCAACAAAAATTAAGAAACTTGAAAAGTCTTAGCTGGCAATGGACGTCGCTGCTGAAGTAAATGGACATCAGAGAAAACAAAATTTCTTAATGGTGGTTTCTTAGAATCTATAAAATTGCTAATCATGTTGTCATGATTATCTCCAGGATTTAATCGAATTGGCAAATCAAGATAGATATTTCATCAGTATCTGTCATAAATATTCATTTTTATATGTTACAGACGCAGCGGACAGCGAAAGAATAGGAAAAGAGAGACCGTGCCGAGTAGGGACGCCAAATTAAGTCTACCCAAACTGGGCTTCGAACTGTGGCCTCGGATCGTAGCAGGGCAGCAGGCCAACCACCGCACTGCTCAAGTGATTTAAGCAACGGGTAAAAACGACTGCAATAGAGGCGGTAAAGACTGCCCATCTTATTTACACAAAGATGATAAAACTCTGTGTAACTTTCGCAGCATTTTTAGCGAATTATCAACAATAATTCTTGCTATTACATCTCAAAGCGGCTTTTATAATTAACCTACAAGTCGGGCGAATCTCTTTAAACCAACTTGCAGTCATAACGAAATAGGGTAACGGATGCTCAATATTGTTAGCATGATACGTGTCAGTGAAGTTCAGGTAGATAAAAGACGAATCTTTATCAAATAACCGTTTTCAATGATCCCCCCTAAGGAAATCTACAGCTTGCCATTCAATGTCGCTTTTTAACTCACCTGACAATTGACGTTACTGATATTTCTCCTATAGGAATTCTTACGTAGCGGCCTCATGGTGGGACGTATAAGGATCGCTGGTGTATTTCCAGGATATAGATCACCGCAGCATTTCAGACAAAGGGTCTTCGAGCGGATGCAATTTCTTATAGTCAGACGGTGTGATAACTGATTTAGTTCAATCTGATTAATAAACACAAGGAAAGCTAATTCATATTTTTATTTCTACTCGAAGCACAAACTATATTATCAAAGGAGTTTTACTGATTGTTCTGAATATTTTGGCGCATAATAATGGTCAGGTAAAACTGTGTCAGTAATATATTAAAAGGTGTTAATTATGGACACATTCCATTGTTGCATTATGAGCTTTAAAAACAAATACATATTACTTTGCCTAGCATTCTAGAATTTCAAAGAAGATATTATTATGCCTGGATACTAAAGCATCGTTTCAGTTAAGGAAAAATGCTTTCTAATCTTTGTTTTACTTAGGAATTTTGGTAAAATTCTTATTTCGTGTTTAGATCGTTTAGAACAGAGTTCTCTTTTGCACGAACGCGCGCGAGCAAGTACACTCTCTTCTGTGGGACAGAATGGGAGCCAAACAGAAGCATCTATTTTTATCTTGTTGCTTAAAATTGATTTAAAACTAAAGATTACGAATGTAATATCTTATCTTCGTGATTAAAAAACTACTCAGGTTTTGTGATATTTAAAATATTTTTCTAATTACATAAAAATACAAAAAAAAAAAAGCACCTACATTTTTCAACTACATCCGAACAAACTCATGTCCTGGGTCAGAAGATGTTTCTGAATGTAACAAACAAAAACACATTCACGCCACTAACGTGAAAAATATAACTTGACAAACGTACAGTGATTGCTACCTTGAAACAAACAAACAAACAAAAGCACTATTTTATAGTTCTCGTATATAAATTATTTTGAAGAAAAGGAAACAACCTATACTCTTCAAAAATAGTCATTTCCTCTTCTATCTAAAAGATTAATATCAACGTCGTATACGACATTACTATGCTTAGTGACCTACAAGATATTTACTATCTGCTATGGTTGCTAAGAATTGCTATGGGCCCTAACAACACAAGATTTCTGATCTCACTTCAAAAGAGCTCAAAGTCGCAACAAAACTGAAATATTCATATCATATACAGTGGTTTCTAAAAGTATGTCCATGCATTTTATATTGTCTCCATGATCAAGGAGTAATACTTATGTTCATTTTTAGTCATTCCGCCATTATGTTCTGTGACTATTTAGTCTCTATTCTACCAAATAGCTCTTCACATTACAGAATATTCCATACATGGTAAAGTTGCCCTTCTGACAAATATCTTTTGTGTGGGTGTTGCCAAGTAATTTTATTCTACGATGAAAATTTTTTAACTCGGATGGGCATATTAGAAAGGGAGGAAGATGTAACTACATCGGTTCCATGTTCTGCGGTCGTAGCTCTTTATAAGCAGAGATTAGCCTATCTCTGTGAAAGTTATAGTATATAATGAGATAGGCGGCTACCGAACCTTTCTTTCAGGCAGAAGAGTTGTGCAAGTGATTGCTCCAGAAAGGTTTTTTTTTTAATCTTATAGCTTCTCGGGCTTCGAAGTAACTCCAACAGTTCACGAGAGAGAGAGAGGAGAGAGAGAGAGAGAGAGGAGAGAGAGAGAGAGAGAGAGAGAGAGAGATGGGAGAGAGGAGAGAGAATGGAGAGAGAGAGAAGAGAAGAGAGAGAGAGAGAGAGAGAGAGAGATGGAGAAGGAGAGAGTGGAGAGAGAGAGAGATGGATAGAAGAAGGAGAGAGAGAGAGAGAGAGAGATGAGAGAGAGAGAGATGGAGAGAGAATAGAGATTGAGAGAGAGAGAGAGATGGAGAGGAGAGGAGAGAGATGGAGAGAGAGAGAGAGAGAGAAAGAAGAGAGGAGAGAGAGGAGAGAGGAGAGAGATGGAGAGAGAGAGAGAGTAAAAACGGCAAAGTCTACTCACAATAAATCAGATATTTAACTCGATAGGACACACGTAAATCTGTATTGAAACGTGCAGAAATCGTTTATTGTGGGAGGCATTGCGAACTGATTCGTTTATGAGTATCCGGGTATCATAAAAAAAATTGCCTCGGTCATTGGCGGTGTAGTTTTTATGTACATAATTTTGTTACAACACCTTTCGAAAATACTGCCGCCCCCTAAAACCCTGTGATTGCTACAACTTATTTGCTCTGCGGAAAAAGTAAGAAGCTTAAGAAGCAGTGCCGATGATTATTTGCCAGATAGCTGAAATTGCTCCGGAACAAACTACGTGTGGCCGGAAAACATTTTGTGCAGAGCATTGGGCCAGATTCTTGGCCACCTGTTTACAAAGAAAGATGATGGAAGGCTGACGATACCATCCAGACTTTCAAAATGCAAGTATTTTAGTCAGTTTACTAATCTTCAGTAAAATTTGTGTTTTTGTCTAGTCAGGAAGACCTCCCGCATTACTAAATATTAGGAGTTTGACATATGTTTGTCATTCTAACAACTTTGGGTATTTTTCTATAAGTTAAACTAAGGTAGAATCCCCGAGAATTCGTCGTTCTCAGCGAAGGCATTTCTGGGACAATCTTCGTCCCATGGAACTTTACCCAAAGGGTTTTCGTCCCTGTTTTTTTACACATTTACCTGCGTCTGTCTTCACTTTGATAGAAAGTGTTTCTTTTTCGAGATTTTGCTTCAAAGGTAGAATTATTTGACGAGAAAGCTTTTGCTTCCATCCTGCTACCAAGTCTATCTTTTCTGCTTTCTCTATATTTTCTGACTGACAGCCTGTCAGGTACCCCTGGAAGAGATGGATCCCGTCTTTTTCGTCAACAATCAGGGACCATAGTTTTGGAAGTCTTGGCTTTGGTTAGTATTTTAATTTTTTAATTTTCCTATCTTTGTTCTTCCAACACTAAAATGGAATCAGTGGTGTATTTTTGCACTTGACATACCTGAAAGAATGGAGTTATCTCAGGTTGGTCGTAATGCTGATCTCGCACTCTGGTAAAATAATCTGTCCATACGCTGTATCGTCTCTGGATTGGCTTGTTGATAGCCCATTTTTCTTGAGTGCCATCTGGAAAAAAATTTAGGCTGAATAGCTTATCATATTCGAAAGTTATAACGGGTTTTTACCGCATCGACCGCATTCATTGGAAAAACAACTAGCAGACATCATATTTTTAGCAAGGTAGCTTGATTTCAGCTACAATGATCGTAGTAAGCTTTGTTTATTTCTAAAGTAACCCTGTCGAAAGACGAGTAGGTCCTGCAGCCTTCTCAAATACCTCTCGTGAGTTAGACAGTACACGCCGGTATGCTTTGTACATACTAACGTTCGCCTCATCGTGACAGTCTTCGCAGAGCCGTACGATACAAAAGGAAAGCGTCGAATGGCTTCTTATCCAACGTCGGTTGCTTTTGGTTTGCGATGACGCTAAGTCGAATTCACAGCAGCATCTTCGCTAGAGGAGAATTACAGGGAAACCGTACTTGCATTGCATCTTCCAATTTTTCTGTCTGTGCTTAGTGTTTCGTTCGAAACCGAAGCTCCCTTTGTTCGCCTGCAGGGTTCTTGGGGGTTGGAGTATTTTGTCCCAAAACCTTGATCCGCCGTATGGATTCTTCTCTGGACTTAGGATCTCCTAGTGTATAGATGACCACAGCTGCTTCAAGTTCTTTGGGAAAGGCAAACTCGAGGCTACAGTTACCACTTCCTTCGTCGGGGACCGGGATTATGGCTGCAGTCATGAAGCGGCTGATAATGGCAATTTTTATAGACAGACAGACATTAGCCGGCTCGATTACTCATGAAGGCTTTCAATGGAAGTACTTAAACGGCTGGAGATCACTGCCTAACGGTTTGTTTACTACCAGTACTCCCCAGACCTACCATTAGTTCCCAAGCTCGGGTACAATTCTACTTCCCTGAGTATCGAGAGATAATTGTATTTGGTACTTTATGCAAGAAACTAAAATCTCTCACAAAGGACGACTAACCGCCAATACGATAGCTCACTTTGATCTTTATCGTTTATTTTAAAAGATTTTTTATTGAGTAATAAAATAATTATTATTTTGGCGTGTGGTGTAAAGTTGTAAGTGCGTGTGCTGTGGCTGGATCAGTTCTGTATTCGTTTGTCGCAGCTGTTTGTAAATGAGGCTTTTCTTATCCCCCCTGAAAATAGTATATAAGACTATGAGGTAGCTCTGGCCGGCCAATTCATTTATTATGGACAAAAAGGGCGTGATTTTTAAGCGTTTGATCCAGAAACAGTCTTATTCTTTATTCCTCAAAAGCTTAGGAAAAAAAAACAACAACAAAGTATTAATAAGTTTACGAAAAATAATGCTTCTCTTTCTTTCCATCCGCTGAAGGCCGCTTTAAAGTTAGTACAGAGTGCTTCTGAAAAGTCCTTGCCAGGAAGTATAAACGATATACTGACAACATAAGATAAACTTTACAGAAATTCACAAGTTTAACTTGTCTCGAGAAGCTCTGTGGTTACTTAAAGTAACCTGCTGAAGAGACGACCAGGAAGCGCGAAAAGCTGTCCTTTTTACTGTAAAGAGTCGATCTAAAAGTGCGCATGTACAGATTAACTCTCTGCCGGTGGCTCAATTCTTTGGACCAAAAAAACTTGGACTTTATTTTCCTGCTGAGAACAGTAGAAGATGATGTGGTTAACGATACGATTCTACCTTTCGCAACGGGAAGTCTACCTGTTTCCATTTGATCTCATTTTCCTTTGTAAGTGTGTGGTAGACTATTTTCTAGTGAATGCCAGAATATAGATTGTCTAAGCGACAGTTTTGTACACTTTTCCACAGGTTTCGTGATGGAAGCGGGCGGAAGTTGAAATATCCACGTTGAACCGGCTGGTAACGGTATAGAATCCAAATCTGTAGTTGAGTGGAGAGGTCTCGCTGTGGAACGTTTTCTATGGATTTTATATGGTTACTAAATTGAATCAAGCTTCCGATTATGCTTATTTTGTGCTTATTCCACACTGTTAAACTATCGTTATGGTAATTAATCAGATTGTTATTTCTTATTTGGTAGATTTTAGATTGATGCGCAGGGAAATTTTCTATTGTCCGTATTGAACACCCTAGGTAGTTGCTGTACGACACTGTTTTCTTACCTATAGAAATTGAACTGTTTGCTTATTTACCAGATGTTTTCCTCTTTTCCATACAAAATCTATAAAGTGTATTTTTATAGAAATGCCCACCCATTTTGGTATCCTCATCACTTTCTCTCTTTATCACACTGTGGTAACTAAACTCCTGGTTACTGTTTCTTTACCTATAAGTTACGTTATGGGCTTGTCAGACTTTCAGTTTCTGCTTTATATTATCAGTTAGTTCTTGCCAATTGTTCTGATATATGCTTATGTTTTTGATGATGGAGAAAAATAAAACCCGAATTTGTACTTTGTCCTTAACCCATCTGGTTTCCTGGCTTTTTGGGAGAGTGGTAAGTTTACCGAAAACATCAAAACACGCTTCTTCTATCTTGGAGTGCCTAATTCTGGCATCACACGTATACCCTGAGCGCTGTATATACAGTCTTGTGTTACGATCATGGTGTCTTCAGGGTACTGTGTCGTTTTAGTTTATAAAATATTGGTTATCTGAATCAATAAGTTTTCTGTTTTTTTTCTTTTCTGAATTGTGCAAGAAAGCATCCCTGCTAACTGCACATGAGAAAAGGCGATTATATCTCTGATAGCTTTAAGCTCACCTGACTCAAATTTATTCTGATTAAATTTTGTCCGGACCGGATAATCTGTTTACCATATTTTAGCCCATCGTATGACGTCTCCCCGAAAATTACATCCCTCCAGTATCCTGAACAGAAAAAATTATTCTACTTTATCAAAAGCTTTACACTGATCGATAACTAGTAGAACTGCTTCAGACGTTTCGGTGTACTAATGTTGTATTTCTGTGAACAGTGTTGGAAAAATATTTAAAATGAACGTCCTCAGAATGAGCAAGTTTCGTCTAAATTTATGATCGACCTCACGACTTTAGCTAGTCTATTCGCTAACGCCTTGGTGATTAGTTTATAATCGTAATTTAGGAGGCTAACGGGTCTCTAGTTATCTAGACACACCCTTGATCATCTTTCTAATGCATTAAAGTGACCGCCGCGCTGCGTTAGCTAAGTGAGAGAACCCCTTTTTCGAGCGTGCTATCAGCTACCATCTTCGGATCGCTAGCTATGAGGTATCTAAACCCCTTACAGAAATTCGTCGAAAGGCTTTCCTTCCCTAGAGACTTGCCATTAATTATTGCTCTAATAGCCTTTTTAATTTGTCATTTTTTAGAGATGCTTCACAGAACTCAGCATTAGTGAGTTTAGTTTCCTTTCTAAACTCTACAACAGAGTGCCTTGGCACCAGAACAAGTCTCTATTCTGTTGAATAATTCTTTATACCAATGAACTTCTGTTCTAATGATGTTCCGATTGTGCGATCGGTTATTAGTTTCTCGCTTTCTTCTAATCATAGAAAGCTTTGCTAATCCATTCGTTTGATAGTCTTGGCCTTGACCATAATTCTAGTACCATATAGTTTTCTTTTTTTAATTCAATGAGTTGTTTTAAATTGCATAAATCCCATCTGGATCAGGGAAACCTAAAGCCACCTGGTTAAATTCTAGTTTAAGGTCACCCATCTAGGCAAGATTACTGAAATTCTCTAAACGCGATTTCGATCTAAAAATATTCTATGCTGATCAGTTTCAGCTTTTGTCCAATTACGTCCCGCCATTCCATTAAAAACGCTAAACATATTTTGATTGGTCTTATACTCTGTCTAGACACCTTCAGTGCACTCCAACTATTCTGACTTGGTCAGAACTGCTGTCCAATTTCAAACTGCTTGAACGTTTCGGTTCTGCTTTACGGTTAAAGCTGTCGCTAACTGCAGAATGGACGATCTAAGAAACAGTTTTGTCATTGACATTCCGCAGGTCAGTAATATCTTCAATACTAAAACACACTCTATCTCTCCTAGTTTCTGCAGTATATTCCTTGCCATTCCGTGTGCGATCAGTTTCTGTAGGCATTTAGTTCTAAAGGCGTCTAAAACGCCGAGCTGTGAGCGCACATTTTGCAGTTGTTTGGATCCGCATAAACGTTCTCCACGATCAGCGATTGTCCATTGTCTGTCCGCATTATAACCTGCGATTCATTTAAAATCACTCATCACATAGATATTATCTGCAGGTCACGAATGTAATCCGCCTTCTATTACTAATTTGAAGTGATTGAAGAAAAAAAATAGTTGATAATGTTCCCTCGTATTGTTAGCTAAGTGAACCGAACACAAGCGCCTTTGTTTGGTCCGCTATCTATATATCAGCTAATATTACCGGCGCGGTGTCATCATTGTAAAAGTAAATAAAACATTAATATAAATCTGCATGAAAACCCATAATTCCCCATCCACGTCGTCCAGTGGTGTTCAGGTTCAAATTTTTTTCTTTCTTCCCCACTACACAAATTTATCGCTTACTTTTAAGTAAATTTCGAGATGAATTTCCTGCAAAACAAGAAACATCTGTTTTATTCTTTTTTTTTCCAATCTAAATCGCGTAAGAAAACATCAAAAGTACATTTTGTATTTTCCCCTAGCGACAAGGAAGAGTAGATTTCGCACCTTTTCCTTGTCACAGCTGAGGAATCGCTTGCCCGCGAACGATTATCTAAAGTTTAAACTTAAAAAAATATATATATATATATAATACTAAAAAGCGGACAGTTCTAATGCTAGCACCTACTTTCGTTACTTTAACGGATTCCTTTTCTGAAGTCCCTTCACCGCCGCCGCCATTGCTTCCTTCTCTGTCCGTCTCCTCCGATCCTCACCTCAACGCAGCAGCCGCTCTGAGAAGACGTCTCGTCTCTGGCTTCTCCGACGTCGACCGGTCTCGGCTTTGCCATCGGTTGACGTCTTGAGAAGAGAAAGAACTTTCCTAGCCGTGTTGCACCTGTCCATCGGTTCTACTGCCGAACAGGAATCCGATGGTACAACCCCACTTTGGACAGAAAAGGAGTTTCTTACACGCCGCCGTCACGCGGTACACGTCCCGATGTCCACCATTCTCCTCGTGCGCTGTGAGACGAGCTCGGGCTTTCGTGAAATCTCCGAGCCGTCCGATTTTTACGTAGCGATAATCTCGAGACGTTCACTTCTGCACTTCGCCCGCGCGTTATGTACTGTAAGACTGCAGCAGCACCTGTTCATATGATTCTGCCAAACCATCAGAAATTCTTATGGGGCCGAGATCGCCTGCTTCGGCCCCCTTTCCCCCCCTACCCCGCCTGTTTTTAACCTTTCTGGTAAAGTGGGAATATTGGTCGCACGACATCACTCTGGCAGCCATCCTCCCCTCACGACAGCAGGCCTTCGTGACGGATTATCCGCCTGACCCAAGCGCACTTTCTCAGCTGTTCCACTTTCTTCGAGTGCCAGGATTTAATCAGCGAGTGATGAGAATCCTTCATGTCCTACTCGGTTAGGCTGACTCTTTCACGAATCCAGACAGTGAAAGCGTACTCCCAAACCCGATCGGTATCCGCCGGTTTTCCCCCAAGAAGGCCGCAGTAGATAGGCCACTCCATCCAACAACTACCGCATTGATGGGGAAAAACAAGAAAATCTGAACAACTCCCTTCACTTCAGTTCCCTGATGTGCGTGTAAGCTTCCAAACGAGAATGTGATTCCACAACTCTTACCACTTCACACCGTCTCGTTCTGGAAACTGATGATTATTTTTTTTTTGTCGGTGTGGAAAAGTATTTTTTTATTAAGTAATAAAACAGATTTAACTGCATAAACGTATGTGATGTAGCTAGATCGATTTTACCTTCGGCTGTCGTATCCGCTTATAAGTGAGTGCTGCACAAATTTGTTTGCACTTCGAGGTAGCTGGCCATCCAACTCCATTACTTACGGCCAGATGATAAACGATTTATTCCAGCTTCTTGCCTCAGAAACAGTTTTCTACCTATATATTACCTATCAGCTAGAAAAAAATTAAAAAAATTAAGGATCCCGCTTCTGGGTTGTTGGAAAGTCTTTAATAATCCTCGTACAAGATCTTATTTTTGGTCTGATGTCAGTTCTGCCATGATAAAAAGGAAGTGATTTTCTTGGTCGCTAAGAAGCAGACGCTCTCGGATCAATTGGGAACGTGTAAGTCTGTAATAAAAGGCGCACAACCAGCTCATTGTGGGAATCGATGTGGCCTAATACTCTGTTGATTAATCAGCAGTCCGAGAAGTTGTCTCGTCAATAGCATGAGTTTTAAGGCTCGTAGTGAATTTGCAGGTTCTTACCCAAATAGTGCATAAAGTTGAATTCGGTTGGAACTGATCCTAATAAATTCAAACTTCATATCATCAAAACCCTTTGTTTTCGTGTCTTCATACCGAAGTCAATTTACATGCTTTTACTGGACCTGTTTTACATATTTCTTGGATAAAAGATATTAGAAGAGGAGCCTTGTGTTGCACATTTGGTAAATAAAACGTTAGCGATTTTGGAAAAATTAAAAATTTTCTTTCGTTTAAGTTTTGGAAACCGGTGAAATTTACCGCTTTTTTTTTTGGCGTGTGAGTTGATTTTATTTTCTCTCCGAAAGTCTTGGCTTCGACTTATCCATTGATACAGTAATCGAAACGGCTTTAACAAAATATTTTAAAACATACACTCAAAGTGTTTTATTTTCTGAAATAAGCTGCAAAATTGTTCATTTGAAGCAGACTACAGAAATTACTGCCCAGAACATTAACCGATTAGGTGAGCAATCCCTCGTTAATACGTCTACTCATGCATGCGAAAACACCCAATCAATAATGAGCGCACGCGGACCAATTTCAATTCCTGTTCAATTCTAATTATATATAAATATCCCAACAAATCCTCTACTTCATCCCAGAATGCTTCCCATAAGGTCACGAAAGTCGTACTTTCAGAAAGCTTTTTACGCTAGAAGTTGTAAAGTTCGCTGAAGAAAATGGTGGTAATATGGCCTTGCACAGAAAACAGGGTGTCGGCAAAAGTGTCAGGGCCAGAAATAAAGTGAACATTACATTACAGACTAAAAGAGTCATGGCTGCAAAGCTGGGTGAATTAACAATGAGGAAAATCTGGCGGAATGCCTGCTGCTAACCTAAGGCGTCTCACGTTGTGGACTCAGTATTATACAAGACCAAACAAATCTCAAACGATGATCGTTGTCTTTACGTTTCTTTATATTTCTCACAACCCCCCTCCCCAGATGATGTACAGTATCCACCATAATGACTTTGTGGAAGTGTATACTATATTATCCAATCAGATACACATCTGAAAGCGTGTTTAGCATCTTGTTTGCCCAGTAGTGAACGCCGAATGTTGGACAACTTGCAACCGAGCTAAATATCGCCTTTTGCTACCAAAAAATTAAATCACGTAGTAACTAAACGATATCCGCAAACAGCTCTTTAATATGTATGCGCCAGAACATAACATAAACAACGATGTGATGTAACAGTGTTATGAAGTGTCTAACACATTATTCTGACTAGTTGTATGTTTAGCCAACTACCGTAGTTGATCTACCTCGTCTTATACATTACATTTACATACCTATGAATAGAGAAAATAAAATGGGAAAAATTAACCAATTTGACATAGTCCACATCGACTTATAAGCCAAAAACAACGGTAATTGATAATATTTTCAGTATAGAAATTAGACACCATATGAAGCACATGGATGATGTGGACTTTATGACCCTTTAATTTTAAATCCTTTGCATTTCGAATACTTGAATTAAGACATGATAATCTGAGGAATGATAAATAATTACAAAAAATAATTACCAGCGAAACAAGTGTTGGCTTAATACTTTAAACTCTCTCTCTTTTTTCTAACCACATTTCCTTGTTTATTGTTTTGTCAGTTACTAGTAACTGTCAACATTTTAAAAATCTTCGTAACAGCAAATACAATAAATACGACAAAATAAGCAGAAACAGATCTCTTGGTATCGTATTTTGGAGTTGATACATCAGTCGTCTGTAACAGAGCCGCTGTGTTTTATTATTTGGTCAATACATGCACATCAAAGGCCATAAAGAAAAGTTGTAGTTGTCAGGGCAGCTTTGATGAGTTAAATTAATTGTTTCTCTGATGTCATCCTGATATTTATGTGCATTTGTTACGCAATAAAATGATGGACTAGCAAATGCATAATTGTTTGATATCTAACATGAACAAGAAGAAAAAGATATAACAAATACGATGAATTATTACTTAGTAGGAAAACTAAAAAAGAGATTTTGTTTTAAAAATACATCTGCAAAAAAACGTCATTGTAAAAGCAAAATAAAACAAAAACAACTATTTTCGCCCTTTCTTTTTCTATCACATAATTGTCTTATTTTTAGATAAAAAATGCGGTTATGGATGCCACACTAGATTTAAGAAATAGCTATCGATTTACCAGTTCTGTATTTATTTTAGGCCATTAACAGCGATTCTTTCGCTGTAACAAATCAAATTATATGATGTATGGAAAAACAGCATAAATGCGAGATAACGAAATATCTATGATTAACCGAAGCTGCGTAATTGCGAACCTGGGGGAAAAAAGAGCTGAGGGTCGTTAATTTTAAAAAGTTTATATTGCATTAATTTGTTTGCATTGATTTAATATTCACACTCAGGGACAATTTGAGATTTTAGTGGGTTTTAACAACTACAGATGTCAGATATTTCTTTTCTTGCATGAAGATAAGGTAGCCTATTTTCGTTTTGACGCAGTTAATATATTCCCCCCCGTAATGGGGTTTGAAATATTGTAATGGTGGCCTTTTAAACGGACGCCGCTCCCCCGTTTGTTTGGATTTTAGAATGAACAGAGAAAAACTCCCTCCATAATTAAACCAGCTGGCTAACTCTAGTAAAGAGATTTATAAGCTGGAAAATATTAACCCGAAAATTCCTATCACTTATAGGTTTATTTAGGAATTGCGCCTTTTGGCCGTTTATTCAAATACAGGGTAACTTTGACAGTCTTGGGTGCAGTTACCTGCCCATCACCCCGACAAATTTTGTAGGTATTAACTCATTTCATCGGTCTTCCGCATCTAAAGTTTTCTAATTCCCTTCATGATTTCCCAGTATTCTAATGGTTTGTGGTAGTTACTTCCGCTACTCGACCATGAACGTGGCCATTAATTGTCCATCTATTCTGCACGAGTATTTGTAACATAAGCATATCGCTTTCTTAAAACAACCAACAAAAGCTCGAGAACTGCTAGCTTTTCTAAAAGCAGATAATTTAAACCTGCTATTAACCAACATTATTGTCTCTATACCTAAATCATTTTGTAAAAATTTACCGACTGCATATTTTTACTTTCGGCTTCTGACGTCATTCTCACTTTTTCTGCTTTCATTTAAAAAGAGCTCCAACACAAACGGCACCAGACTTCGAAGTATGAGTATGCGAATGTGTAATTAAATATTTGTTATATAATTTATAATTAGTAAGTTTTTAAGTATGTGTGTTATTCAATGATGAGGAGGGGATACAGCTGAATTTCTATTTCTTCTAAGAATAATGGTAAAGTAGCAACGCCTTTTCAATTTGTATATTTAAATGATGTGTCTGACGGTAAACTTCAGGATGACAGAAAACAATACGTTTTACGATTGCTGGATCTAAAATAAATGCATTAATTTTCATGAACATAGGAATAAAGATAATAATATTGGTTACAATAATAGAGATCCTGAATAAATCGTAGTTTGTTGGTAATTTTTTCTTAATGATAATGAAATAAAACAGATTTATGTCTTTGTTTACAAAATGTGTTCACAACAAACACTTAGCAGCAGATTTGTAAATATAATTTTCAACAGTTAGTTAGGTGAGAATAAATGAAATCGGCTTTGTGATGTAGAAGCGTTTGAAGTTGTTTTTTTCCTCAGCTTTTGCCAGTTTTTTAACACGGAATTCCACAGCATCTTTGAAAATACCAGCTTTCTTTTTCGTTTTATTTTGCTGATATTACCTTAATTCTGCCACAGAGAGAGAGAGAGAGAGAGAGAGAGAGAGAGAGAGAGAGAGAGAGAGAGAGAGAGAGAGAGAGAGAGAGAGAGGAGAGGCATAATAAAAACAGGAAAAATGTTTCTTGGTGTGAGTAAGCGAGCACAGGTAAAGAAAGCGTTTACTGTCTGACCTCTTTCCATTTCCTCTCCCATTTTACGACGTCTCAGCCGGGTAGTGGTTTCTAATGTTAATTAGAATATTGGCAAGGGGTTGTATGAGTGGCTCCTATGCTGGTGCTAAAAACAAATTACTGTCCAGCAACCAAACATCTTTCATTGGCGATGATCATCACGAAGTAAAATAAACTCCTATAAATATATTTAAAAATGACATAGTAAACCGACATCCAAGTTTGAAAGAACACCTGTTTATTATATACTGAGAGTAAACTATTTTGTGTAGTCTTTTCCTTTAGAATTTTATTTAAAAAGCATGGAAAATAGGTTCACTGGAATACTTTTGCAAGAATCTATTAGTGGTATTCAACATTTGCTCAATACATTTGATATCCGATCATTGACCCGGCCATATCAGAGGTGTGGTGATCTCACTCTCTTTTGATTTTTTCGTTACACGGGCTTGAGACACCATAAAATACTTCCTTCTTTGACCAAATGCACATACGCACAGATAGCTTAAATCCCTCTGGAAAATGTTGATATATTGGAAAGAAGTTATAGTTTGTTCGTAGGCCAACACTTGTGACCGTCCGGCATCCTATCTTTTATCAGATACAACGATAAACAGCCATAGTTTGAATACGTTCAGTGAACATTCCTGTACTGGAATGGTGGTTCCAGGTACTGGTAGACTATTTGGGCACGATGTAGACAAGCGTTATTATCCACGAGAATAAAGTTATCAGCAGCATCATCAGCGTATGGCCTCAAATGAACATTGAGAATCTTATCTCTGCTCAGTTAACCTGTTAGTTTTGTGTTCTGAGAAGCGTGAAGTTTGCCTCACATTTCTCAAACAGCGGTTATGTTCAGCAATACCGACATCTTGAAATATTTCCGCTGTCCTTGTCCGCGCTGGCGCATTGATATACAAAGTCCTGAAAAACCCAGGACTGTCCTTGAAAACTACACCGGTCCAATTTCTCAAAGGACATCTTACACGGTTGTCCCACCCTGCCCTACAGTAGTGGCCCTCGTTTAGTGTTACGCAGGCACAGCTCTACTCTGATTGCACACCGCAGCCCGAAAGAGATTACGTTCGGTTTTAGGGTCCAGACACTGACACCTGCTGCACTTTGAAGGTGACATTTCAACCGAGTCGCTGACCAAAACGAGCAGCGGTACCAAAGGTCTGGTGTTGAGCCTGGGCTCCGGCAAGGACGTCGCTCCAGTTAACAATAAGTTCATCTACTACACGACGGCGAGTTGGTCCAGCCGTCAGTGTAACAGTTACCTCTGTCGCCGTTGTGCCATTCTTCATCAACTGACATCAAAGAATAGCTTATAGACGATGGAGTATTTCTTCAAGGCAACAATGGTAGACACGAACAGGATATACACAACTAGTGAGTAACTGAATCTGATGGACGCGTGTAATACGTACACAATGCATTATTACAGAAAATAAAAAATAAATACCTGTGTTAGTATTTGGTATGTGAGCTCTTCGTTTTATATAGAGCATGGCAATGTTTTCATGCTTCTATACGGCTTATCAATGTACCGCAGAGGCGTAGCAAGGGTTCTCAGCGCCCGGAAGCAAAGACCCTTTTGGCGCCCCCACCTCTGAAAGGTTTTGATTATTTGTCTGTGACTCATTACCAACTTAATGACAACCACAAAGAATTAATCACCGCCTTATAAAGAGCTAATTTGAAGTCACAATATAACATCTCACAATATCACAACTGTAAACCTGGAACTAATGAGGTATCGCCTACTAGGTTTACTTACATAATTTGTTAAATTGTAAACCATTTTGATATTTATTTCATCCAGTATCGTTCACAGTCACACAGCCAGAGTAATCTCCCCATCGTGCAGAACGCAGTCACGTGTGGTGTACATGTATTACAAAACAGATTGATGGAATGCTACTTATGTTTACAAAACTGTGCATATACTTAACTAGATCTTGTACAGATAGCATTCTGGTATTCATTGTTACATTGTATACGAATCTTTTGTGCTTTTGCTGTTGCAAATGAATCAATTAAACTATCAAAATTTAAGGTATTGAGTACGTCTTTTTCAATACTTAATATTGCCAAGTTACTCAGTCGTTCTTGAGCCATTGAAGTTTTCAAGTATGTCACGGTTAATTTCAGCTCGCTGAAAGACCTTTCACAACTAGCAATAGAAACCCCATTTGTCAACAAAATCTGCAATGCAATTCTTAAATTTGGGAAAACATCTTCACCACATGAATTTATAAATGTTAGCAAATCAGTTGCAACCTTTGGTTCAGGAAAATCAGTCTGCGTTCTTTTACTTATCAACATTTTACAGTCTTTAATTTCTCTGTACAATTCTGGTCCATCAATATCACCTGGATAACTCTTTGCTAAGTCAGTACATTATTCTTGCAATTTTCCGTCTTAGAAATCTCCAGAAACAATATTTTGCACATCTAATAGAAATCCAAACCGTGAATCTAAATCTCGTCAGCGAGAAAATCTTTCTGTTATTTCTGTAATCAAGCGATCAATAACATCCTTCATGATGCGCCAAATCTCCTGTTCAGCAGTCAATCCAGCATCAGCTGCATTTTAACCTTGTATTCATTTACGAAATATTTTTATTCTTTCAATTGTCAACCCCCAAGTTTCAAACTGATTCTTGCCTACATTAAGTGCTTCTTGACATGAATTTTCACGTGATTCTATCAATTTCTCTTTCAAAGATTCAAGATCACCAGCTGCCTCTCTAAAATTTATTTTTGGGTCTTGAAGACGTTTCTGCACTCAATTGATAGATGATAAAAGAATTCTCAAAAAATGCAAAAGTACAAGAAAATCAAATGTAAGCAAGCGTTGCAGAATATTATGAGCACAACATTTTGTTTCAGCCGTGTTGCTATTCTCACTTAATTTCTCTAACAGTCCTAGCAATTCATCCAGTTTTTCATGTACAACTTTTACTGCTTCTTCTCTTGCACTCCACCGTGTTTCTGATCCACGCTTGACAGAGATCTTAAGCTCCTGCTGCAGTTCATCCCATCGAGTTGTTGAATGAGCAAAGAAATTATAAATGGCTTCAATTATATAAAAAAAGGCAATAACTATTGTTTCCTGACTTGCAGCATGAAGACATGCCAAGTTCAAACTATGGTTGCCACAGTTTATAAACACTATTTTCGGATTTTTGTTCAGAATTCTTTGTTGGACGCCTGACAGATGAACTGACATGGCAGCAGCATTATCATAACATTGTGAACAACAATCAATCAGTAAAATTCTATCCGCTTCTAATTTTGTGCTTATTGTTTTCTCAATATTGGCAGCGTCATTTTCCTTTATCTGTATAAAGCCAATAAATGACTCTTTGACTTCTACTTTTCTTGTCTTGAAGTCAATGTTGGTCAATTGCTCACGATGGGCTAAATCAGGCGTGGAATCAAACAGAATACCATAGTATTTTTTTCTACGAATTGCTGACAAATAATAATTTTGCACATGTGAAGCCATGAGATTTATAAGCTCATTTTGGATTTTAGGAGAAAGATAAGATGTTGAGGTTTGCTGGTTTTTAACACTCTCTAAATGCTCTTTCATTACTGGATCATACTCTGCTAATAACTGTAAAAGTGACAGGAAATTTTCAGGGTTTACGTTTGAGGTTATGCCCTCAGTATGACCACGAAATGCAAGACTAAGAAGCTAAATATTGTGTACAATCTAGCAACTGTCACAGTACTTCTCTCCATCTATTTTTTCTTGCTGAATTTGCCTCTGCAGCTCTTCATCAATGCCACTTTGGAAACGAATTCGGCGCTCAGTTTCTTTCCAAGCAGCAAATGACTCACGATGAATGTCGCTATTTTCATGGGCATTTAACTTTTCAATTTTTTCCACTTAGAGAATCCACCCTGCATTTTGAAAACAGACCGACTACTGGATCTGGATGTCATGCATGTAGATGAGAAAAGAAGACAACACAAGCGGTATGCTGCTTTATGTAGAGGTGAATATACCAACCAAGATCGATTAACCTCTTGTCCATTCAGAAGGCGTTGTTTGAATCGAAATGCAGTTATAGAACGCCCATCTTTGGTATCGAATGGACCTTCTTTATGTTGAAATTCATCTAGATACCCGGATTCTATAATCTGCATTTAAATTCCATGGATTACAAACATGATTTTGTAATAGTTATGTCCCTTACTCCAGCAGACTGCATCGAGTGCTTGAATATGCGTTTTCCTCATTTTGCAATTACTGTAGAAATTTCACGGGCGGAGGTGGCTAGTTATTATTTGACGGCCAGAGGAAATTTTGCGCCCCTTCAGTCCTGCGCCCGGGGGCGCACATTTCATTCAAGAGTCTGGTTGCCATTTTGCCATTTGACTTTTCAGTAGCGACATAACCTCTTTAACCTCAATTATGTGCTTATGAGGACTTTGTGCAAGCCAGACATATTTGTGGGTGCTCCATCACCTTTTTATGTTCTGTTTATATTTTTCACCAAATTGGTTGTATGCTTGGGGTGATTGTCATATTAAAAGGTCAATCCCTGCTTAATAAAACGTCTATAGGGGATTGCCATGATGAATGAAAATCTTCCTGTACCTGTCAGGAGTCAGTGTACCGTTAATATTATACAGATCTCCAATGCCATTTGGTTGATATGTAGCATCGCACTTTTATTAATTTGTCTCAAATGCTTCATTGTCAATGTTTACACTGACTGCTATAGGCTACTTTAATGGCCTGTCTCGGAAACAA
>JACATO010000643.1:1092500-1353950 GCA_018389105.1 Nautilus pompilius | reverse complement strand
ACAAATTGAGATAAATAGATTGGAGGTTGGCTTAAAAACCTGAATAGTGTCCCCCCCCCCCACTCAAAAAAACCCCTCTGCATCCAAAGCTCTCTACCTGGGGAAGTTTTGTAATGAGCTCCTTACTAGCAAAATGTCTCAAGACCAGTAAAATTACCAGACATACACGGTGGGCATAATTTATGGACAGAGGTGTTTTCATTGTGGCCCAATTGAAATTTTAAAATTCTGATGAGGATTGTATGATAATAATTTTTCTGACAGTTGTGTAACATTGTGCTGAATGAGAGATGTTATTGGTTAGGCATTAGTAGTGCTAGTAGCTATTTAGTAGTCTCCACCTGAACAAATACCGGAAGTGGAACAGTATAAATATTTGTAAAAAAAACAGACTAGCTGAGGTTTTGTTTAAAGAGAGTTTAAAAGCTTCCTGCTTGCTGACTTAAATCAATCATTTTCCTTTTATCACAGAAAATCTACTGCAGATAAGGAATTCATTTCAGATTGTGTTCTAGTGATTAAAATTCAGTTACTTGCATATTAGTTTAGCAGCTGTCAAAAATGTATGTATTTAGAGACAAAAGTACATATTTGACATCTAGATGGCAAGCAATGTAGTTAATAATTTTCTTCCATTCTACATAACTCCTATTTGTAAAGTAAAAGTATGTTGAGGTTGTGGGAAGTTAGAATACGGCTTTGCAGAGTATGAGTTTTGTTCTCGAGCAAAACCTGCCAATGTATTTATGCTGTTAGGATTGTGTCAGGCTGCCTCAGAAGCTATGCTGATGTTCTGTTCTGTATTGCAGGTTCTACCAACAAACTTCAAAGCACGTTGAATGAATTTCAGAGCAAGTTAGCAGAGATAGAAGACTTACAGGTCGAGGTTTGTTACCGTTGTGATTTATTTTAGTTTCTTCATAGAAAGGGTATCTGGTTTTGATTGACACATTGCTGCTCTGAGGGGCAATAAGAAACAACCTGCTGCTTAATCTCAAACTTGTCTATTAGATTTCACAAATGTGAACAAATTTAACTGGGCAGACTCAACTGTTTTGGATAAACTTGTTCTAGATTTTCTTATCTTTTCTTTACAGTACCCCTATACTTCAAATGTAAACAGGGTCTTTCCTATAACTTGCAGAACCGACTCTGTGGTATCTTTTATTGTAGGTTTGAGCAGAATGTTGTTGTTTCAAAAAGAACTACTATTCTCTTTTTTCTGAATATTTTTTTTCTCTTACCTAAAGATAAGTATAGTTTCATGAGTTTTCACCTTGTCATTTTTCAGCTTGAGCTCAAGCAAGAGACACTGATCAGTAGGCAAAACATTTGCAGAAAAACTGAATCCAAGCTGCTGCTAGATCTGGGCAAGTTAGAACAGGAAGCCAAAGTGAGTCTCACCTATACCCAAAGTTCCTGTTCTGGTTTGCTGTCTCCATGTGGTAGCTTTTAGATTTTACCTGAATTCTCTTAGCTCTATTGATGCTTCTCAATATAAGACCCTTCCCTATATGTCATACCCACTTCTAAAAAAAAATTCAAAAAAAGTAAATTTACTAATGAGTATTGAAAGGAAAATCATTAGGGACAGGAACACTGAATTCTGAGAAATTAATAGACTTTACTTACTCCAGAACTAAAATATTTCTTGTTAATAACTTATCTATATCAGGTTTATCTCAGTAAATTTAAACTGTTGCTTAAATAATTGTCAAGTGCTGCCAGAGGACGATTAAAAAAATGAAGAATTGGATAAATGGTTTCTCTTTGAAGCTTCCATTATACAGTTGTTCAGGACAAGTATGGGCAGAGTATTCATTCAGAAATGTTTTCACTTTTAAGTTGTGGATGAACCAACCTAACATTTTTCCAGGTTGGATTATTCATGATTTAATATTTAAAATCTGCATCTTTCATATTCTGTTTTTCTTTGTGTTAAGGATAGCAGCACAAAACAATCCATGTCTTTCTATTTATTATACACATTTTTTTTGGTTTGTTGTTATTGGTAATGCTTATGATTTGATAGATTGAAACAAAACAAATGCATGACATTCCAACCAAAGTCAAGCTTTAATCAAATTGTTACAAAAGTTTTGTTGGTTTTTTTTTTTACTGCAACAATGAGACTTTGTATCGTTTCTGAACATGAGATTTATTTATCAAAGTAAGTTCCATTATAATCAGTGCACTTGTGCAAGCGCATTTATAACATTTTGAAAAAAATCTGGATTAATGGAGTTGATAAACTGTTGGAAGGCTGTTTCATTTGCTGCTTGGTTGGAGGATTTCATACAAAGGAAGCTGTCTAGTTGCTTGTAAAATTGAGAGAATGGTCTGGTTAATAGTCTGGGTGAGTGAGAATTTTGTACCTCAACATGTTTATTTTCTGAAGAGTCACTTATGCAATATGAGGATGAGCAATGTTGTGGAGCAGGATTGGGCCTCTCTGATTCAACAATGCCAGCTGCCGTTGGGAAATTTTCTGATGAACAATATTTAATTCATGACAGTACCTTTCAGCTGTGATGGATTTTGCTTCTCATGACAAGTGAAGAGCAGATTTCCAGTCAACAATTTTGTTGTTGTTCATTCAACTCGTGAGGCACCCACTTGTCAAGCTTTTTCACCTGACTGGAAACAGTTTCAGGGCTTACGTCAAGCTCTTGAGCAATTTCTCGCACTGTTTTTCTTGGATCAGCTTCAACCGAGGCTTTCAGATGGTAGTCATCACAGCTGGAAGGACATCTGCTATGTTCTTTATCTTCGAGCCTCACACCTCCCGATTGAAACTTTGCAAAGCATCAATGTACTGTGTGCTCATTCACTATATCCTCGCCCCATGCTTGCTTAATGTTACTAGTTGCCTTGCTAGCTTTGTGACCCAGTTTGAACTCGTGAGAAGAAAAATGGCACAAAAATTATTTCTATCCATGCTTTACTCAGAACCCCGAAACAAATATCCATTGTATGATTTTTCAGAGGTAGGCTTTGCCAAATGTATGCCAAAGCACATGCTACAAAACAATATATAACTTATCTATATAAACCTCAAGCATGCAAAAAATGAACCCCAAATTAATATAAATATAAAAACCAACAAAACTTTTGTAACGACCTAATAATACCTATTTATTTTGTGATAAATGTTGAGTGATATGGTAATAAAAATCATACACAAAATGTTTTTATATGCTGCTACTATTCTGAAAGTTTCATTTCTTTTATTCACCTGGAGATAACATATTACAGCAGTTTAAAATGCTTGATCCATATGTTAAGTAGATTAGTAATTTGAGCATCTCACAGCTGAGTAGATTTACTGATTGAGATTCATCATTGTGTGATGAATCTGTATGGACACATGCATTGATGATTAGTGCTGTATGAATTGTGTGAAAAGTATGGACACATGCATTGATGATTAGTGCTGTATGAATTGTGTGAAAAGTGGAGAAACAACTCTGAGATAGACCTTGCCATGGGCAACTGGCAGGAGCTGTTAATGAAAACAGTACACAGAAGGTTGAACTTATTTGGCAAATGGACACAGTTCGAGTTGAGTGAGAGTTAACCCATAAAGATGATTAGTAATAACTTGATTAATGTAAAATTTGTGCATGGTGGGATCACATAAGCCTCAGAACATCAGAGACTAGTGGACACTGTGAGAATGTTATGAGAAATTCTGTTCACCAGTAGTTGCTCAACAAAGACAATATTTCAATATATGATACTGACTGGTTCCACATTGGTGTTAGTCTTAGATTGAGATGGTGACTTAAATAAATTAAATGTTACTTACAATCAGTTGTTGACTGGCACTAAATTTAAAGTTTAAGTTTATAAAACCTTGTTGCTTTTTACTAATTGATTATCCTGAATAACAAGTTCAAAAAAAAATAAAAAACTTCTCTTTCAACAGGTAAATAAAGAGAATATTCAGAAGAGAGATTCACTTATAAGAAAATTGGCTGGAGAGTATCAATTTGAAGGTAAAAAAAATTAGAGTAGTTTTTGTGGACATACTAACAAATCTTAAATTTTGAACAAATTAAACAACCCAAGCCAAGTATTGTCACTTGGTAAATGATTTTTTTTATAGAAAGAGAATGAAAATATACCTAGATTTTATCACTAAAAGAATGGTAAGTGTGTGTGATGAATTTAGTTAATCGTTTCTGATTTTGACAGTTTAGAATATTAACAGATATGTGAGATATCTAAATGACCTGGTTTGACATATATAGGGGGTGAGACATTTGAAAAAAAGGCATAACTTCAAACCAAATGGAAATTTTTAGACTAATCCTTGACTAGGCTTTGTTTGAAAATCTCTATTTTGTTTAATGTCCTGCTGCTGATTTTGTTAAATTTGAATTTGTTCTCCTTAATCTGATACAAATGTGCACATGTATACCTCAGCTACATTTATCACATTTGTGTAGCTTGAAACTACAGTGATCCAATTTTACATATAGAGTACTTTTGATACTTTATTGGTGATATACATGGTGTAAGTGTAAACCTAGTCATTGGCTCTCCATCCTTTCTTCAAAATCTTTTTTTTTTTTTTTTAATTCACCAAAATGTGAATTTGCCTGAAACAGTTTACCTTTAATTTATAAAGCACAATTATATAGGTTTTAGCACCATTGAAAATGTTTTTTATCCAAATTTGACAGAACACTTTATGCCACCCAGGATAATCCAGAACTGTTTTGGATCTGCATTCCATTAGAAATCTTGGCTAGTGGAGCAGATGATTAGCTCTGATTGACTACTGTAGCAGTTTTCAAAACATTTGCAGAATCTTACTGATGGAACTAACACTAGCAGACAATTTTCCAGGACTATGCTTAAATCAGTGTCAGGAAACATTGCTGAAAAATCACTAGTTGAAAATTCCAGTACAGTAGCAACACCCACCAAAAATAACTCCATACATATGTATACCAGGAATATTATGATACTTTTTCAGTATTTGGTATAATAAAATTGCACACCAAATATAACGCACAAGCAATTATTATTTAGGGAAGTTCACATTTTGATGGCATTTTCTTTTACACTGCTTTTAGTGATCAAATCCAAACTTTCTTATACACAGAGCTACTACACATCAAGTGCATAACTTCTCTTGGACTTTAGATATTGGTTCCTACGTTGGACACATTTGTCAACAATAGAGACATTTTTTTGGAACAAGATAACTAATTTGTAAATGTTTTAACCATGCTTGAAATTTTGCTTGTAATTATGATGCCACACATTTCTGATATTGCCGTTTTGCTACTGTTCAACTGATTTTCAGTATAATTTTAATACTTTGATAATTTTATAAATCATAAGCAGTTTTGGTTATTATCTGTCTCATTCATTCATTCATATTCACAGACAGAGTATGCAGGTCTTTGCCATAATAATAACAATAAGAATGCCTTTCCAAACAGAGCTTCAAGAAATGGGTTAGTTTTGTGATTTATCTATCTAACCACATTATCACCACTATAAAATGTGCTACCAAAAATGCATGTTAGCCAAGATATTTACTCATCTGTTTTTTGTCATTCATACATATTGTGATTTGACCAAATGTGTTTAGGGAGGAAGGTGTAAGTAATCACTACAGACAAAATCTGCTTGTATTACATTCAGCAGAATTGCAGCAACTGCCAACATTTTGTTTCAATGTTGCAGCACCAACATCACTGCCATGGCATGATTCCTGCATAAAATGGGTATATGCTGGAAAATTGTTTGACAAAACCATTAGTGACAGATGTACATAAAGGCCACATTGCCTTAACAGGTGCAATAAGTATATTGGCATGCTCTTTGTATATGTGCCATTCATACTCTTCATCGACAAGTCTAAAATTTTTACTAGTTCACTTTTGGACATATAGTTGTTGGAGACAGGTTTGTGTTACATTTGAGCCATATATGGTCGTTTTGAAGCAATAATTTGAGCAGGTATTTGGTAGGAAATAAGTTGGATCTTACATTATTGATGGATGTCGTCTTTATGTATTTACCCACATTGCAGGAAGATAGAATAACAATGTATGCATATGCACTACATCTTGAAAGATTTGGAATGGATTGCAGCAAACCCTATTGAGCGCCCATGGAGGGAGCATCTGGATAGACAGTTTAGAATCAAAGGACCAAAGCTAATTTCACAAAAAGAATATGTCTACACATTGCAAGAAATTGCTCATACAAATACTGAAACTACTGATTTTTAAACATTTATTGTACACTTGTTGTGGAAATAAACATGCATGTGTGAAGCCTATAATGTTCAAATTATTATGATATCCATATCTTTTTGTCTGTAAACTAAATGAATTATTTGTTTGTATGGTTCTGCTGAGGTCCTTTCACTGACGGAACCTATAAGCAGTTTTTAATAAACTTAACAAACAGTATGAAATCTTTATGAAAAATGCCCAAGAGGCTAAGCTAAGGGTGTGAATTGGTTAATTAATTAATACTCTTTCTGTTATTGTGAGTCTTTGACATACTAAAAGCAGATGTGTTCATTTTTTAAAATAATAATATAAACAAAAATGAAAAAAACAAACAAGGTTTTAATACCTGTATATAGTTCAGCACAGTTATACATGAGTCTTTGCCTTTCCCACTGCTTTTGTGACAACTTTATCCTCAGAATGATCTTGGTTCTTGAAAACGTTTTACACATTTGATACATGTTAGCTGCCCCATATTCATCAGTAGGCTACCAATATATTTAGATAGTAAAAGAAAATCTCCAAATTTGGCTCTAAAATCTCCTGATATTAAAAAATAGAGAAAACATGATGATGAATGCTGGGTTTGTGGTGTGCACCTCCTGCCCACTGGTTTTGGGGTTTTTAAAAAATTGTTGGTGTGTCTGAATCTGCACTATTGTTAAAACATCTATTATACAGCGTGTGTAGTCACATTTGAATGAGGTCTTGTAGATTTTTGCAACATATATAGAAATAAGGTTATTTGGACTTTATTTTTACTAGTTTGCTTTCATTACTAGAAGTAGTTAATGTACTTAGATTCCAGCAATCTTTCTGTTGCTAACAGTACTGAAAGATTATTTTTGGTGTGCTAAATAACCCTGGTGATCAGTGCCAGGTGATTACCAAAACATTAAGTTCTGTTACTTATGTGGTAATGGCAAAAGCCTGAAATAACTGAATACAAATTACTTTTATCCTTTTTTGTAACTATTTATTTATTTTTATTTTTATTTCTTTATCATCGCTTGCTGTAGCTTGAGTTTGAGGACCTGGAGCAAAATCTGCAGCAGAAGATTGATGATGTGCGAGACAGGAAAACAAAGATTGAGCAGAAGATATATATGAAGCAGGAGAGGATTGAAAGTAATACCTGAATGATCTAACAAAAATCCATTCATTTTTGCTGAGGAGGTGCACTTTTATCTGAAACCCTATAAAAACTAGTTAAAAAAACAACAAAAAAGGTACAAAATTGCTTAATTTTTATTTGGCAGAATTTGTTGGCTGGATCTCTTAAGCAAAGCAAAAGAATACCATTTCAGAAATAAGCTGTGAAAGCGAGTTTATAATACAGACTGTGTCCAGAAAGAAAAATAGACACCAGATTTCTTTGCTTTAAAGAAAATCTTGTTTCCATTCTTCTTCACTGATCATATAAAACTGATGAATGGTTTTTGCTTCAAATTTAAAGACACTTGTATGTAATATACTGAAGATGTTCTACTCTTGACCCATGGATTAGATCCTGTTTCTAAAATGATTATTTATACTAAAATCCCTTTTTAGGTCTCAGCTTTACTTTAAAGAGAAGTAATTAAAACCACTTGAAAAAAATTATTTCTGCATATCACATTAAGAGTATGCAATCAGTGCTGGAATGGGACAGTTTTGTTTGTTTTTTTAAATTTAAAGACTATTCCAATCCTTGATAAATTACATGTACTTTTCTGTCAAATGTTAGAACCGTAGATTAGCATACATTAGAAATAACTATCCAGTGTATTTTCCAAGTAATTTCAGTCTCGGTAAAAAAACATGGGGGTAGGTTTGGCTTTGATGATGTGAACACTGGCCATGTCTTGTTTGGATTTTTATTTCAAAAATATACCATCAAAAACTGAATTTAAAGGAATGAAATTTCTCTGCTCCATCTTTCATATTCTCCTAGGTTTTTCTATATCTGGGTTATATATACCCTTATATTCACTCAGTTTATCACTATATACACTTATTATTTCAGTATAAAACTGATGCTTGAGTTTGTCTTAAGTTTATAATAAAAAATGGTTTTGAAATTTATTTTTATCTAAATTATACTTTGGCTAACCATTATTTGTGGTCAAAACGATTAACAGTTCTCTTTAAAAGATGAAAAAATAATTTTTAAGTATGCCTTTGTTAAAACTAAATAATACACAATATGAAATATTAAAAGAATTTGTAACTTAATCTCTCTCCTAAAAATATTGAGATCTTTCTAGATAGATGAATTGTTTTTTTGCTTAGTTTTGTTCTCTTTATATAAAGCCATATTTTTAATTAGGTTATCAAAGACTAGAGAATTTAGCAGAATGTATTTAATTTTCAATAAAAGCAGAAAATACTGAACATTTGATCAATCAGTGATAAGTTTTAAGCTCAATAATAAACCAAAGAGGTAGTACACACAGATAAAATAGAAATAGTTACAGGTAACATGCCTGAAATATTTTGAACAATTATAAGGATAATTTAATTTGTTTTTCAAGTTTTGTGTTACTTACATGTGTGGATAATATACCGATGGGCATTATGCTGACAATAATAAGAAATATAATATAATAATACATAAGTAGTTTATTACAAACACATCAACACAAATGTTCTAAAACAACCATAGAAATGTAGTAAATTAATGATTGAAATTTAGTGCAGTGAATCATAGAGAATTAAAATCATACCAGTCACAAATTATGAGCAGTCACCCTCAGATATGCAAGTCTGTCTTCATTGGCATAGTCGGCAACTATTGTCTTCAGGCAGTTATTAATGAGGTTGTACCTTTGTCTTGTGGTCTGTGTTCAATCCCATTGCAGCCTGCTTGGTCAAAATTTCATTACTGGCTTGTTCTTTTAGTATACAAATTGATGGATGTGTAATCACCATGCATTGGTTGACAGCTTGGTGCCAGCTCTCCAGAGAATTATTGGTTTGGGGCAGGTTGTCTTGAGCTCTGCTTTTGACATTCCACATTTCAATCTCAAACGTGGGTTACCTTGATCTCCCTCAAGTAATAGTACTGAGCCAAGTGCTTTCCAAATAGGCCAAAAAGTCTGCTATTATTTCATCATCTTCATTATTGAAAGAGGCCATCAGAGCATTAAATGTGTCGGTGACATCATTTGGTGAAACAAATGCAAGTGCCTGTATACTTTTAATCAGTTGAATGTTTTCCATTTCCAAATACCATGCTTGCAGATCCAGAGACTGAATATTTTTTCACAAAGTGGAAAAAGCATCCAAAATCTGTGGTGGTTGGAAAATGCTTTTGATGTTATTTAGTACTGCTCATTCAAAGTCATTTGTAGTTGACCTAGGATTTGTGTTTCAAATGTTCTTCATGTAACTGAATATGATGTTGTGTGTGTCCTCGTTTTTGTTCTTCATTACACGGTACACCAAGCGCAGAGTGTGGGTTTCCTTAATAATAGCGTGGACTGTGTACAGTTGGGTTCCTAAAAGTGCACTGTCTAATGTGCCATCGCAAAACCAGTGTGGCTTGGTGGACAAAAGGTCTAGATTTTTAGATGATGTTAGTATGATCACTTGTTCATAAAATATTTCCCCTCTGGTGGTGTGTTTTAGGTTTTTGCTTATATCATCACTATCAGGGGTTGTCCTCTACAATCTAATTATTTGTGCCAATGCTTCCTTTTTAGGCAACAAGCCAACTGTGCTCAAAGGGAAATTTTCTGTACAATTGTGTAGGATGCCACTAGTAGCTTCCTCAGATTGTCCAGCTCATTGCTTCATTTTGTGTACAGATTTTAGAGCATAAATGCATGCTGTATCTGGTGGATGTGTGTTCTGATGGAATACTCTGAATGACATCATTAATTGTCTTCAGCCTCCTGCTGCAGCCTTTCTGCTTTTCACATCACCAGTAAGTTTGCCCGTCTCTTTCTCTGTCAATAACATAGGCGGAGCCTTCATAAAGAAGCTTCTTGCCACCTTTGTTGGTTTCAACAAACTCCATGCTTTTGTTGTGTTGTGCCAACCCACATGGAAAGTGAGTGGACTCCGGATGAGGAAGAATTTCTATGCAAGCCAGCAAGCAGCAGTCAGAGTGACCCTAGCAGACAACAAACTGTCTATCAATAGCAGCAAGATGGGTGATGTCCTTATTTCATCAGCTAGTCTCCAAATGGCTCTGGACAATGATACTATCACATCAGTCTGATTGTGTTGCTACAGTGTCATGATACTATTACATCAGCACGTTGACACGCCGTTCCATCAGCTTTCAATGATGGGCTGTCATTATTTTTAGCAGACATATAACAGGGATTTATGGTCTTGTTGTCTGTTTGTATGAATGAAGTGAAATGGGAAGTTGAAACGTTTAAAAAAATATATTTAAAATATTCGACAAAAATATTTCACCCAAAGAAACGTGTAAAATATGATTTTCTGTCCATTTTATCTGTTTGTCAGCATAACATCCAGTGGCATAAAGTCTGGCTACTGTTGCTTATGTGTATAACCACTTTGGTTTTGTTACTATTATTGATCTTAGGAATTGCTTATATATTTACTGTGTTAAAAAGGGAAACTAAAAGACATGGTTCAAATTGAATAAATCTAAAAATTATATGGTTTATAGCAATTGTAATAAAAAATTTTTTTTTTTGTTGAATGCAGTGGTTGAGGAGAATGAATTCACTCTTAGTTTGTAAAAATGAAAATAAAGACTTCATTCTAATATTTCTTGATTTGTTTCTTTTCAGAGAAAAAATGATGATAAAATCAAAGTCATCAACCAGAAGCTTGATAAGGCTAACACATCTGAGTGAAAAGTGAATGAGTTGACTGGGGAGCTGGAAAGGGTTGTAAGTTATGTTGATGTATTTAAAGTAACTTAGGACTCAGGATTTTTCAAACTGTATTCTGCAGAACCCCAGGGTTCTGTAAAAGCTTGTGGTGGTTCCATGAGACTTTATATGAAAGACTGGGAGGGATGGCAAATAACTTTACAATCTTTGTTTTGTTTAGTTGTTTTCATGTTTTGGATACATTATTGTGGTTGAATCAGCCATCTGAAATCGAGTAGCCTCCTTGACCCCTTCACCTCCATGAGAGAGAATAGCTGAACTCTATAAATAGAGAGACTGGACACTGCTCTCTCTTTTCAATTGCTGCTACTGATAAGTAAAGGACTGCTGCTATCTGTAATATATACATCAAGCCAGCAGATTATCATGCAATGTGGACATTGCTATAGTGAAGGTAGATAACATCTAAGTTTTTTTTTTTTTTGCATCCTCATTATCCTTTTGTTCTATTTTCAGATTTTACCAAGTTGTCACCACTATATTTGGAAATTTGTGAGGAAATAACCAGCCCTCACAGCAACATTAAATTTAGAAAAACATTATTATCTGTTATACATGGATCAAGGTAAAAAATGGTAAACAAGGATGAAAATGATAGGAACAAGACAAATGCTACTAGTGCTGCTGGTGTTTCTCCTGCTTTGCAATGTCGAGACACACAAACAATTACATATGTCAATTTTTTGTCTTTCTGATAATTTAAACCCAAGTAGAGTGAGAGAACGAAGTATGACAAAAGTTTTATTAAGTTTGGTTTTACCTGGTCTGGTAACAAAGACAAACCAAGTGGAGAATGTGTTGAATGTGAACAAGTATTGAGTAACAGTAGTATAATTCTGCCAAGTTACAAAGACATCTTCAAACCAAACATCCGCATTTGAGAGATAAAAGTTCTGAGTATTATATGAGAAAATGTGCTGAACTTCACGATAAAAAGTGCGTTTCAAACTTTTATGCATAGTGAAAACAAAAAATGCACTTGTTGCTTCATATCATATCAGTTGCGCAATAGCAAAATCAGGTGAAAGGTGCATTATTCCTGAAAATTTTATTGACGTATGATTAATGAGAATTTTGTAAAAAAATTGATGGCATACCGCTCTCTGACAATGCTGTGTCTAGATGAATCAAGGAAATGTCAGCTTTTTGTGAAGCAGAACTAATAAGATGAGTAAAATTAACTCCAGTGGGTTTCTCACTTCAAATGGTTGAGTCTGCTTACTAAAACATGTATTTATTGCACTGTCTCATTGGTCTTCCCACACTTTTCTACATGGTTTGTATCCCAGGTTTCTTGGCATGCATTGTATCCCAGCATAAAATTTGCCTATAATCATGTCAAATGAAGAAGGGATTCCACACTCTCTTAGCAGCAAAGGCCTTCTCAGTTTGTAATTCTAGCGCAGACATTCAATTATTTTGTATTTAAATTATGCATTAAGCAGCGATGCTGAGCATTGAACTAATGGTTTTCTGTAGATAGAATATTTTATTATTAACTAAAGAAATTCTAAGTTTTCTCTCAGGAAACTGCATGAATATTTTCAGAGGCATGGCTGCTAACTCTTCCCAATTTGTGGTCTCAAGTATGAAAAAACTAATTTTTTTTTTTTAAAAAATTAATTTCCTTCACTATGGTTAAAAAAAAAAAAAACTTCAGCGTTGGTTTGGCAGTTCCTGACTGGTCAGCTTTAGCAAACCTTGAACTAATGGTACTCAAGTTTAGTCTTGAATCCACAACCTGTTGGTTGCCCAATTGGTACAATGGAATGTTAAAAAGACAATGTGGAACATCAGCAACTAACATGTTGCAGGTTCAAGAGAAGCTCAGGCCACAGGTACAATCTCTCCAAGATAGAAATGGTTAGTGCAAATGGAATCATTTTATTTTAAAACAGTCATCGTCATTGTCCTCTGGACTAAATCTTGATAATTGTGCAAAATGTAAATCCATTTATTAGTTCTGTTATTGTTAATAAAGTACCAGGAAATGCCTGATCTAGCCATCTTCTCCATGTAAATAGTCTATCACCAATAATTTCCTGTTGTTTTATGTGTGCTTTCAGAAAGAAGACTTTCAGACCACAGTGAGCTAAGTTGATATTGACAGACTGAAAAAGGAAATTTGTAAACTTAATAGGGAGAAAACTGTTATAGAAGGGAGATTGACTGAGCTGGGGTAGGTATTGTGTTGGTGATTTTTTTCCAATGTCCTCTGTACCAATTAATATATTTTATTTATTTTTTATACTTATAAATTGATGGAAGATTCTGACATGGCTTTGTATCAAAATGGATAAAACAATTAGTGTTATTAATTTCTCTGATTTTTGTCATAATCATTACTCATTTGAATTTTTCACCAGTGAAGGTTGGAGACACAGAGTGATAAATGACCAGTAAATAATTATGCCATTAGTAAAATTGTTCCGAAAAGATGTATCTTCATGCATAATTAAAAATGCAGGTTTATATAATATTTGTTGATTGCCTGCAAGAAGGGAGTGACAATACATTTAGTGATACATTCGTACAAATTCCTTAGCTTTAAATTGGTTTTTCTTATTCTTTTGTTCCTTATTTAATTTTTTGACTAAAACATATGATAGATATATTTTGGATAGAATTGAATTCCTGTCATCACTCTTCTTCATTCATTAAAAATTCTAAACTAGCACTCAATAATCAGATTTCCTCCATCTCTAAAAAAATACAAGCCCAAGGATGGTGGATGATTGGAATAAACAATGCTTTTGGCGGTGTGCAGTTTTGCATGCAAGGAAATAATTTAAATAATTGGCGTCGGTGTTGACATTAAACATCACAATAAAGCTTCTGTCCTGGGGTGCCTTTATGCTGAATGGTAAACAGATCTCTTGTAAGATGCACTGGCAGTTTTGCTGAGAAATTCAGCCTAGCATGTTGCCATATCTGTTAGGTTTCACAGATTATTAGTGATGTAGTTTCCATGTTTTCAGAGTTGAAAATTCTTTTCTTTTTCTTTTTTTTATAGAATTTAAAATCTGGAAAAAAAACAACAAATTGTAGGTAAGGCATGGATCTAGGGAATTATTAGGTGAAAATAAGTATTATTGGTACAAACTAAATTCTAGATTGTGCTGAATGAGCCATTCATTATTTATTGTTCTGATTGAAACTTTGTAATTTGTAGTGTGAAGAAAATTGTATCCCTTTTTTAGTAAAATTAGAGATATAACTGATTTTGAAGGGTTATACCCCATTACTATCAAATCACTTGAGTTTGCTGAGAAATATGCTAAAATCTCTTAAAGTTTTAATGTATGACCCTCTATTTTTAAATTATTTTTAATGTAGAATAACAAGGTATCTCTGCTATATTAGTAAATCTGTTTCTGAACAATTGGAGGTGATTTCCCATTACAAATGACATCTTGGTATATTGTTGCAGATACTTCAGAACCTCAAAATGTAGAAATATGAGGTAAAAAATGTAAGTGGACACAAACAGTAAGAAGTTTGAAATGTGGGGCAAATGTACAGTAGCACCTGGTTGGAGAGAATACAAATTTACGCCAAACATGTGGCTGTTGGAGCAAGATGTAGGATATTCTACAATAAGAGGGGAAGAAAATTTCAAGAATTTTATGATTTGCTTAAACTTTTGTGTATATATATATATATATATGAAACAGTAGAAAAAATTGAAAATATTATGTGGTGAAAGAATTCGTTTTGTATACAGGAGTTCAAGTTTTTCGACGACAGGTAAGTCAGTTTTTAGTTATCCTTCGGTCGCATGAAAAGCTAACATTTTGAGATACATCAATGTGGAAGTAGACTTTGAAGAAAATTATTTTTTAACCGGACGGCTACGGCTTCGGCTTAAATCAGTATTTCATCAGAGTGAGCCATTACTAGGTCATGCAAAGCAATTGGACCATAGGAAAGCCACAGTACACTATTGAGGAAAACAACAAATTTTCAGTATCAGATGTACAATTTCCTTTTAGTATTGTAAATATTAGCACATTTTCAAACTAATTGACAGTTAACAGTAGGTCCCTGTTTAGGCTGCTTGCTGATGAGTTACTGTAATGCTGTTGTGGTAAGGGTGAACTCCCTGGACCTTTAATCAAACCATGGTACATATTCATAATGTATATCAACGTTTGGCAGGAGGAGTTTGAAAAGGATGACATAAGCCAAAAAAATTTGAGAAACCTGGGTTTATATAAAAGGCAGCTGATACCAACCAAGATATAAGAGCGATAGCTTTAATGCATAAAAAGATATGTTCTTAAAATATTTTAGATTACTATAATGCTTATCTGTTAAGTCAGATACCTTTGCTATTTATCCTATATTCCATTAATAAACATTATCTTTAACAAATTAGCAAAATATTTTTATTTATGGCATTAATTATTAGGGAAAGCAAAAAAAAAAACAATTACAAGTGCATCACTTGCTGTGATTATTAGTTTTACCATTAGAATAATATATTTAATACAGGTTTAAAAAACCTGAGGAATTTCACAATAAAACGATTCATAGCACCCTTTTTTCATGTTAAGTCTAAAATGAAAAAGGATTAGGAAAAAATTAAATGGAAGGAGTCAGATGAGGAGGTAGAGAATAGCTAGAATGTCAACTAAGCATTTCTATGTCATTGAATACTGCTCGATGAAAATGTAATGTAGCCAAACTTTGTGTGTATAAAAACAAATTCTCAGAAAAAGATAAGAAGAAATGGTCATGCAACATATTGATTCAAACACACACAAAACTGCATTTTTGCTAAATAAGGTAACCTTCCAAAAATAACCACAAAAAGCATAAGGTAGTGGGCATTAGTAGATGGCATGTGGCGCTGGTGTTAATACTGTGCATTGTTAGCGAGTTAGTCGAAGGGAAATAACTCATTATAATTTTTTACAAATTCTGCAATAATAAAATTGTTTCCTGAAATGACATTAACCATAACAAAATAAGTTGTTACAAATCTGTTTTCTATATTAAAAGTCTAAAAATCCTAAATTCTACAACAAATTTTAAACACTAAATGTAAACCTACTTACCTACCTAGTATACGAACGAATCTGAATCGAAGCCTACTTACCTACCTTGTTCCTACGACACTAAACTCAAACCTACCTATTTCCTAAAACCTTATTGATCTATAAAATAGATAACTGCGTAAAATTAGGCTTATATTTCATTGATTTTTTATTCTTGTATGACTACGAGAAAAGCCGGCCACCCACTTCTTCCGTAAAGTGACAGAAGAGGTCTGATTTTTCCAGGCTTAATTCTCAAGAGTTTACTCTATGTCCCTATGAGGTGAAAGGAAAAAGCAGTTTTAGTTGACAATGGATTATCTACGCGGTTTTCCTTCACCGGTCCTCGAATAACCTTTGATCTAACAGTTATACATTCAATGAAAGATTGCGACTCGGAACATTTTCTTTTTATCTTTTGTGGTGTTGTGTATATATATATACAAATGTAAAGTTTGTGTATGTGTCGGTATCTCCGAAGAGAAGGGAGTGAGAGAGTCCGAAACCTCTAGTGGAGCAGAGTTCCATATAAGGGCTGAAAAGGCCAGCATTGAGGTGTCGAAGTCCCTCGTGTTGCAGATCAAAAGTCAATAAGGTTAAGGACGACCAAGTGTCCCATGTGTAAAGCAGCAAAAGCTTCAGTTGGAGCGAACTCTGACCACTTCCAAAGCCAAAATCCTTTTAGGGAAAAAATGCCTCAGCACCTCAGGTCCGAAAATTGGTGAAATGTCAGTAGTATCTATCAGGTCACTTTCATACAGTATAGAGAACATGCAAAACAAAGAAAGAAAAAAACTTTATTAAAATAATTTAATGTCAAATAATAAATGAGGATTTTACCAAATGTCTTACCTTTAGATTTAGCCCCATCTTCTGTAGTTCAGATCGTTGTTGCAGCTTCATTGCATCACATTTCAAAACAAGTTCATAAGTTAAACAACACGTACTCTCTCATACTAAACACAAATGTAAGGACTCTACAATACCAGTACAATTACTGGTAGTAATGATGATAATTAAAAATAAAAATTTCAGTTTCATCTTAAACAATATTTTACTAAGCTGATATTAATATAATTTAATTTCCTTTAGGTTCTAACAATTTCAGTTTAATTCGTTATACTTAATTTCTTCTGTTTACATTGTACATCACAATAATAAAATTCTGCATTGTAAATTCCCTCTCAGTTCAGTTTCAGTAAGTTAAATGCAGTTAATTATTCATATAAGTCAAAGATTCCAAGATGTTAAGACAACCTACACATTTTACAATTAGCTCTGCATGTACATCATCTTGTATCTGCATACTATTAGTAAATCTGTGTAGTATAACAGATAACAATATAAATTCTAGTGAGTTTTTGAGCTACAGTGTCTGTAGATGACAAATTATTACATAAAACCTCCACAATCAGTCTCAGCTGCAGTATTATTTTATTTTGTTTATATGTGCGTACTATGAATTACTCTGCATAATATACAAAACAACATCAGCCTTTGAGCTACAACAGATTTGGGGTTCACAGATTTTGAATTATTCTGTTTAGTATAGAAAAATAGGTGGACTAAGTGCTTAGAGTATTACAAAACAAAGCTCTTTTTAAATAAGCTGGCCAACTTACATACACCATACATTCATTTTGCTAACAGAACTCCTCCAAAAAATACTCACTAAACTTACCAGAACATATTCTTAAGATAGCATCACTGATTTTTCAACATTCTTAACCCTCTGTATACCACCTGTGAAACATTTGTAGCTAATTATCCTTCAGATTTGGATTACTTAACACAGGTTGATTCATAGAAGCTATAGCAAAAATCATTTTTCATCAATATAGCAAACCAATTTTAATGACAAATCTACATCACTCCAAATTCATGTTTAGCATTACTCATGTGTTAACAGAATATATAGCCCATTCAACACAAATACTAAGTAGTGCATCTAGGCTGAGCACCCTAGTTGGTATAAATAAGGCAAAAAGTGATGTACCTTCAGATTTACAGAACTATGATACAGTTTCACAACAATTCCAGAGGAGTCCACTTAAAGCATTAAAGCAATGTACATCTCCACACTCGTACCCATGTACAGAGTTTTCTCCCAATTAACGACAATGTTAAGTGCCATTGCTCAACTCACTTTTCAAATACTATTCAATAGCTAATTATGATACCTTCAACAATCAAGTGTCATATCAGTAAATATGGAAATAGTTTTAAATTATGGTACTCTTAATTCCAAAATTCTCTCTTTTGTTTCTTCCATTACCATCAATACCTTCTATGCTGGTAATGTTGAATTAAGATTTATGCTATAATCAGTAAAATTACCTTAAATTTAACATCTTCAATTTTAATCAAATAGTATTTAAAAAATACACTGGTTTGTATGTAGAGACTTGATGTAAGTAAATAGATACCAGCTGCTTGAGATGCCATTCCAGTCACGTTATATGCATATCATTTCAAGCTATAAAAACTACTATAGGCCAGATGAAGACTCAGTCTGCATGCAAACAACCATGCCACAAACAAGAGATTCATAAGAACTTAAGATGGGTAATGGAATGTTGGTAGAAGCTGCAGGATCTCCAAAGTATTGGGTATTATACTGTTAACTGTGAAAGGGTTAGACTGACTGACTACTGTCCAGTTCAAGGAAACCTTAAGACAACCAGGATGCACAAAGCCAACAGGATACATACAACAAACCTTAAAATCAGCTGCAAATGTGGCATACCAAGTGTAGATGTCCATTGGTGTCATCAAATGTTATGTTCACAGCAACAGAAAATCAGTGAGATGCAAACAAACCAATTCTCTAAATTACGTTAGGCATCTACTGCAATGAGCAATGCAAGTACAGTGCTTTCCTAATTTTTGAGAAAAATTACCTTTATCTTGTTCTGCTGAGAACAGGTTTTCACAATTCTTAGACAGTGGTCATGTCACCAGTTCAAACCAAAATGGTCAGTCTGTTGGTGATATTGTAGATGTGTGATTTTTGAGGGAAATGTTTTTAGGCTGATACATTGAGAGAGAAAGCCAATGTCATCTGTCCACAGAGAGCTGTATTTTTTTTTTATGGAAGATGGTGCCAAATACAGATGGACAACTATTAAAGCTAAAAGGGTAAAAAAATATTTCTGAACAATGTAGCAAATTTTCCATTTTACAGTAAAACTCCAACAATTCCCTACAGTGTGTGCATTCAAATTTAGTTGGAAATCATCTGTAATGAGAAAGGAGCAACATACTTTAAATACCAGTTTTAGTATAATTTATTTAACATAGTAAACTGATTAATAAGACTGATGCATATTAATTGTGTTCCTTTTCAGCTCATGAAAATATCCCAAATGGAAGTTGTGATTTATTTTTCTTCTTTTAACAATCATTGTCTACAGCTGTAGAAATAGGTGACAAGGTTGTGCAGTGCCATTGGTTCCTGCCAACAATCAATGCCATTCCTTTATACCAGAGGTGGGGAACCTTTTTCCTATCAAGGGGCATTTGGATATTTATAACATCATTTGCGGGCCGTACAAATTATCAACCGGCTTTTCCTGGTCAAACATTTAACTCACCCTAATGCGGTGGCTGGAACTGCTTCTCTTCCGTGTGATGTCAGCTGGTTGTGATTTTATTAAAAATACAACTAATCAGAAAATGAAAATAAGAATCTTACCCGTTTCTTTACTCCACAGAACGATTCTCAATTCCTACAAATAACAATTAACAAGGAATTAATTTTTAAAACAAGAGCAGTAAAAAAAAAAAAACAACACAAGAGGGTAAAAACAGCAAAAACAAGTCGAATATTCTTGTTTTATAAACTCAAAAGTTCTGGCAAATTTTTTTTTTTAATTTGGGTGGAAAGGAGACAGAGATCATTGTAACAGGAGAACTTGCCTTGCAGAAGTGTGATCTATATAAAGCAGTTTCATGCCCAGTGCAATAAAGTGTGGAGATTTAGGGGTTTCTTCGCATTTTTTTAAGGGTTGCCCTCTTTTTCTTTTTTTGCTTCCAAGCTACAAAACTCTTGACAACATGAATTCAAAATTCTATGAAAGCATCTGTGAACCTCTTGGCTGGTTGTGCTTAACAATTAAGCGAATTAAGATCTATTTAGGCAGAATCATTGTTAGTTATTTGATACCTTTAAATGTACACACCATCTATTTCCCAAAAGTACACTTATAGTGTGTGTACCACACAGGAATGGGATGTGACAGGTAAGAAATGAATGGCCAACCCGAACTGACAGCTGTTCTAGACATCACAGTTATCATCCAACTACGGAAAAATGCAGTAAATTCCTTTTTAATGAAGTATAAATTTATGATGTTTTGGACAAAAATTTTTCTTCAAAAAATGAATTCAAACGCAAAAAAAATTAATAAGACAATTTACAAAAGGAAAATATATCCAGGGTCTTTGGCGCCACCGAGATCCAAACCCACTGTTCTGACCGACCGACTGCCGCCAAAATGGCGCATTAGGGTAGAGACGGAGAGCGGAGACCTATGAGGGTCGACAGTGACTCGGTCTCCTGATCCTAACCACTGACCAGTGAGGTCGTGTTTGTTTAATATCTTAAATTAGCTCCTATTCTCTGATAACCAAGCAAACAAACATGTAGACTATGGACGTTTGGAAAGCTTGGGAACCGTTCTATTTGATTACGCAAAGATAACACACCAGCAGCAGAAAGCCGCCGTCATCCCAGTTAACCCTGTCATCACCACTGAACAGAGACAAGTTGTCCGACTAAAACCGTCAGAACGCCGCAGTAACTCCAGACCAGTTTATTACCTGTATCACGGATGTGCAAAGAGAACACCTGTTGGCGGACCGCTTTCTGGACACCGAACGTCGGCGAACGGGAAGCACGTGCAGAGAAACAACGGACTAATGGTAAGGGTGTCCGTTGATATCAGGAGGCCATTAAACCCTGACCTTTACTGACGCATGCGCAAAAGTAAAAACTTTTTCGCACAGTTCTACGCAAACTTTTGTTGGTGCACCAGACGGCGTTCGTCGGATGGTTGGGGGGGGTCCGTTAAATCGAGGTATTACTGTATAATTTTACAATCACTTTTTAAAAGCCCAATCCAAATTATTATTATATTTATTGGAGACTTCCCTTAAAACGATTCCCTTTTCCATCAGAAACCTGCCCCCTCCATGTCACCCGGTCAGGGCTAAGGACCAGACCAGGGATAACTGCTAACAACGTGAGGATAGGGTTCTTTATACAAATAAATTTAAAATCACAATAATGAAAATGATATGAAGAAATTACAAATTAAAAGCAGCAAATCTCTTTCTTTTTTTCTTCTCACGTTTTGATAAAATAAGATATGCTTCTCCACTAAGAAAAAGGTCAACCTGTCCTACATCTTTACTGACAGAGCTGAATAACTGCATAGAACTGACTGTTGTAAGGACCACAACTATGTTAATTAGATGTGTGGCAAAATTTTAACAAAGGTTGGGTGCCATGATGGACTCATCTTATATCAAAATTTGTAAAAATTAAAGTGAATTAAAACTTTTTCACCCTTGGAAAAAATACATTAATAATAATAATAATATAGTAAACTACCTATATGCAACATCCACTTATGAAATTGTTTTCAAATGTGTCACCTGTTATTCAAAAATGTTAGCTTTTTGTGGAAAACAGTAAATAAATATAAGCGACAGAGTGGAATTCTTTATGCTGATACTCTGCCAAGCTACTTTCCACAGCCCAAGAAGTCTATACCCTGTTTACCTGTGAATTAGGAAGATTTTGTATCACCATCTGGTCCCAGTTCCCCTCCATTGAGAGAGAGCTTTCTTTAATTCCATCAAGCTACCAGGACATGGTTGGTTTGCTTTTTAGCTGGTAATCCAGAAGCTGCCACAGATCTCAACTGGATTTATGTCATGATTTTGGGATACCCAGGGGAAAAAGATGATTGTCTTGAGTTCTCTTCCAAATTGGTCATATGAGGCATGTATGCCTTGTTCATACAAAAGGTAGATGTATCTTTAAAATAGCAACATATCTGGCAGAATTGTGATGTCCTTTGATGAACACCAATTTTGTATTTATACCGTGAAAGATTGGACCCCATACCATAATAGTCTGTCTCCTTATAGCAATTTAAATGAACTCCTAGTTTTATTAGGATTCCACTGGTTGGAGTTCATTGTGTTAAAATGTCATTAATTGATTACCTAAATCTTCTAGGGTGGAAAAGGGAATTTTTTTGAAGTAATATTTCTTAGCTTTTAGATATATGTACTGTATTTATGAGCAGTTATTTAGCTCGTAATGACAATGAACCTTAGTGGAGAAAGTATGGAATCTGGGTCTGTGTCTGTCTGTATTTCCTAGTGCACCTCCAATTTTTATACACAGTTAATGAATTTTTAGCACTGGTAGATAGATATATGTAATCCAACAAGAAATCACCCCAATCCAGAAAATGGTAAAAAGTTGATGTTTCTGCATTATAATTTAAGAGCTTTTGTGAAAAAAGTATAGCCTAACATTCAAATTCAGACATTAATAATTGTTTATAATTTCAAATAATTTAAATATCCAGTCCTTAAACTGGAAACATCTCACTTTTAAAAGTTTGATGCGTATAAAGTTGAAGATACTGATGAATCATCTTTCTGAATGAAAACAAAACGTATTTACTCATTTAATAATCAAAATTACGTAGCAACTCTGGTGATTATTTACAAAGTAAATGGAAAAGAAATATACATAAATGCAGGACCCCTGAGATGCAGCGTAGCTGGGGTAATTACCCATCTTTACCCTTGGTAGCCCTGCATAGATGTTACACCACATGAAAGCAAGACAAAAATAGCAATGCGTAGTAAATGAATCATTTTAGTGTTTGTTTTTCTCTCTCTCACTTTTATTAACTCATAACGATCCTGAATCTCTCTCACTACAAATGATCTTAATTTTCCCTCATTTATTTTAAGAGCAATAACACTAAATTTTCTACTTTTTATCTATAACTTCTAATTTATTCTTTAATAACAGTTTCTTTCATACTTTTAGCAAATTCAGAAATAAATTCTAAACATAACTAAACACAACATTTTATATTGAATTTGAAATGTGATAAAAATTTTATTAAATTGCCTAAGCACTTTTGCTGTTTTTTTTAAATATATTTTAAAAAATTAGTTGGTGATGGAAAATCTAAATAATATAAATTTTAATCAGCTTTTTGCCAAGTCCAATGTGTACCATGTTTTTTTTATTTAAACTGAATCTAAATTTAAAACATTCTATTTGTTAAGCACTGACTGGGAAAAGTATCTCAAAAAATTACCTCTACAATTTTCTACCATATTTTTTCTGTGTCAGTGGTCTTTCCATTTCAAAATTAAAAATACTGATGGAATGGGCACATCTTATCAGATCCAAGTATTAAACTTCTACCAATCTATTTTTCATCTTTCTACACTTACAAACACCATTAATTAAATACTTACTACTAATTTTAGTTTGTTTTATATTTTTAGCTGTAATATCTTCAAGCCCACATAAATCCTTTCAGCTTTTTGTCCATTAGAGTAAGCTAGTCCTCTCTGAAAGAAAGTGGCTATTGCACCTAAAGATGGTAAAATAATTGTTCAATATTCAGTCCCCTTTATTTATTCTGTATGTTCATAACAAATTTCACTAACTCTGGATAACTCTTTTGGTTGGATTTATGTCATAAGACTATTCAATGAAACCATTAATAGAGATGCTTAGGAGGTAAATTCCCTAAAACAGATCCAATCAAAATAGGTAAAAAAATTTTTATTTTATCGTATATTATTCATTTGTGGCATAGTATTTTTAAATCAAGATCCTGACCTTTTTCAGTTCAATTTTTTTTCTTCTTATAAAAATTGTAAAAAAAAACAAACATGTAACTGATCTTTATTCAATTTCATTCCCCCAAGTGCTCTCATCAATTTGTGTTTTCAATGTCATTTAAAGGAAGCCCATGAGAAATGTATTGCTCTATTAGAAAAAAAAAATGTATAAAAGGAACTTAGAAGTCAAGTTCAACTTATTACCATCTGGTTGAACACTTATAATTCTAGTAGACAAAATAGCTACAAAGGCCAGAGTCTCTGCAGGTCAATTTTAATTAAAAGTAATCTTAAGCTTTACATTTGCTATACTATATTTTAGCCTTTGTAATTATCTACTTCAAAAACAATCATTGGTTAATGTGCTGCATAAACTTCAACCTATGGCTGAGCAGGATGAAAGAGGATAAATTCAATACAACCAAACCAAATTAAAATTTATCTGTTGTTTGAAAAGGAAATCAATTAGCCACATTTACAACAACAGTACTAATTTTGTCTATGAAAAAACTCCATATTTCTGATGATGATAGAAACTAAATTTTAGTCAAATTAGACTCAATTATATTTAATTCTTCAATATTCATTTTTGGAGATTTACTTATCTATCTTTTAACCATCAAAACTTACTCTGTCACTGTGATCTTTATTATTTTCTTTGTAGGATGCTTCCGTTTTTTATTCAGTAAACCGCAACCACATTTATTTGTTTATTTTATAATAATATACAAATATGTTATTTCGATTTCATTGTTATTACAGTTATTTTAATTGTTTTTATTAGCTTTCACACTGTATTTGAACTCATAACCAATGAACAGCATAATATAAATCAGCTTATTTTTATGAAAATCAGTAGATAAGTGTTTCTCTTTAGTTTTGATCTATAGTCTGGTTTAACTCGTATATCAATGAACTTCCTGATTTTCTCATATTTAGGATATTTGACATATACAATAGAAAATACAGAAAGTGAAACCTGAAATTATTATTGGTAAAAGAAAAAAAGATAAAAAGAAGTTTGATGATATGGTTGGAATTTTGTTTTTGGAATACTGTCTTAACAGAACTAAAACTTTCTCTTCTCATGTATCACAGGCCATGAGACATAACAGAAACATCTTACAATCAGTAATCATTGTGTTTGACTGCTGTTGTTTAGATAACAACTCTGGGTTTTGCTGTTTATCATTTCTAGTAAAGCAAAATTCAACATGGGGTTTTTGAGTTGCATCAAACAGATGGTGCATTGCTCAGCAATCAGAAAATGTATACTAGGATGGTAATTAGGAAATTTGTGACTTTGTGGACTACATTTGTTGCAAATCGGGGCACTAAAATGACTAGCTTTATTTTAACAGCAAATTTTATAATAGATAAGTAATATACCTCCTACTTACTCACCCACCCTGTTTTTAAGGAATATAGTGATTTGGTTTTATTTACAGAGGGTAGAAGAAACTGCTTATTTTATAAAAGGAATATGCAATAAATATTAATACTGAGAATTTAAAAATTGATAGTATTTTGAAAAACTCTTTTGTTTTTTGAACAAAGTATTTTGTAATATTTCTTATCTATTATATCACAGTCTATACAAGCACTAGAATTTATTACTTAAGGATGAATAATTTTCAAGAATTTTTCTAGAAATGACTGATTTGGAGATGATGGAATGTATCCCCCGTATCCCTATTCTTTTTTATTTATTTATTTTAAACCAGGGTCATTTCTCTTGGCTTTTGGTCTCATAATTCAACAAATATTTTATCATAATGTACAATTGGTCTAAAATGAAGATGTTTTATTTCTAAACATTGTTTGAAGATGTATGTGTGAAACAAATATTTGTTAGCATGTAGATGTAGAACTAGCACCTGCATTAAGAATTAAATTTATTTTGTAACAGAAGCAGAGATGGATTGCACGTCCCTTGACTTGAACAAGCTGCCCGGGATCATGGAGAACATGCTGAGACATTGTAAGGACAGCCTGAGCAACAACAATTGTCTTAATGTTTACCAGCTGTTCAGCAAACCTCAGTTCATTTTGTTCTGAGCCAGTATTTTTGATGTCTTGTTATCACAATTTTTTTTAAACGTGAGTTGTGGGATATTATATTTAAATCTATGTTACCATAAATACAAAATATTTCACTAATTTCAGTAGTCATTTTCAGCTGAATATTAAAATCTCTTATGCACCTTTAGTGGTGATCTACATCACTTTTTTGTTTTGCTGACAAGAACATCAAGAGCATGAGGAGGTAACTTTTCAGTGCAGTCTAAACTGGGATAAACTGCAGTCACTTGGCAGGTAGATTGATGAGAATACCAGAATTATTAAACAGTTGAAGATTGAAGTTCTTGTATTATTTAAATGATTGGAAGAAGTGTAAAAGTGGTTTACAAGAATGATTTAGAAATGAAGGATTTTGGTTATTATGAGATATAAGTGCAAATGAAGCTTTCCAATCTTGTATATCAAATATTGCTAATTTCAAAAGGTAAAGAGCACACAAAAACACCTTAGCTTGTCATGATTTCTGGCTCATAGGTTAGAAAGGCTCATGACTAATTAAACATCATACCAGGTTGGGCTGTAGGAACAGTTTGTCTGATGAAAAATATCAATGGATTAATTCTTTTAAAAATTGTCTAGATAATTGATTCAAAAGAATCTGTGCTTTGTATAGGTCTGATAACTTTCTACAATGCAAAAGACTGGGCATTTGTTTGCCATTCATTCTGTGTGGAAGTATTTCTCATCCCCAATGCTTTTCTAAAGACATTTTGGTCAATCTAAAGTTCATAATTTATTGTTAATTATTTGATCCTTCCCATGATTTAATGCTTACAATGTAATACATTTCTGAGCATTTTTGTATCCCTTGACTAACAGGTAATCTATTATAATATTATGATGGTCTCTTTATTCTCTTTTAATTAGTTTCACATAATTTTGTTCCTGATAATTAATAATTCATGGAATGTTTTATAGATTTTTCTAAGATGAGCCAACAATTAGAGGCAAGAGAATAACTAGAATGTTTTTCTAAATTTACTTTTTGTTTTGATTTTTCTTTATAAATAATGGAATTTTTAATACTTAGTGGTACAAATGATGTTTGATTGCACACAACTATCTTTTCCATGTTGTTGCTATCAAATGAAAATTCAGTTTCTATTTTGGATTCTTTTCAAGAGGTTTAAAAGGATGCACAAGGAGGAAGAGAAAGGGAAGCTGAAAACTAGGTAGAAGATATTATGGTTTCACATCTTAAATTTGTTTTAAATCTAATTACTTCCCAGTCAAAGTTTGACGTGTTGGGCCCCATGTGGCACAGGATTAACAATACTTCCTAACAGACAACTGTGGCATTATGATCTCTCTACTGGGTTGCCTCCCTTGTAGGCATTTGAGTATGAAAAAATGTAATCAACTGTAAAGTGATTAAGTTGCACTCCAAATTTTAATGTTTCAAGCTAATAACAAAGCATCGGGAACTGTAGATTTAATATTGTATCCAGACTCTAAGCTGCTTAAAACAAATATTTTGATACAGAAAAGCCAGGAAAATGATGTCTGTAACTGGTAACACAGAAGTATTTTGTGCTTATCTCTGGACCAGTATGAAGCAAATAGATAATATATATACATGGCTTCTGCACAGATGAGGCCCATGCTAAGCATTGCAGTTGGTATTTTAAATGCTAACCACATTTCATTAGTCAAAATATTTGTATAATTATCTGATAGCTCCAATTTGTAATAGATGGTGTTTATGGCCAGTAAATATATAATTTGAAGAAATTAGCGATCAGTGACAATTAAGACTCCATTTATAGTCTTAATATAAACTATATTAAACTATAGGTATCAGAAATTTGGCTGACATTATATGGCAGACCAAGTTGTGTGCAGGTGGTGTAAAATCTTTAGCACAGGCAGTCCCCGAGGTACAAACATCTGACTCTTTTATTTTGGATCTCATACTTGTTAAGACATCGTTCGTGAATTCATATTCAATTTCTGATAACATGCAAAACCCTATCATGGCTCCTAAATGAAAATCTGATGCAAGTGCTGGTGATGCATCAGAGGAGAAAAACAATAACGATGGAGAGAAAGTTGACATTATAAAGCATTCCAAAAGGGGTAAAACATGACAAACATCGGCAGGGCCGCTTTTAGCCAATTGGACCCCACGCTAAGGTAATCTATCTATATATCCAGTGGTGGGGTACTGGGTGATACGGCATATACCTACTTCTCAATTTCCAGATTTTTGGTATGTTCAATGTCTACTAATGGAGACATTTATTATTAGCTATCCTTTCAGGCCTGGTGGCATGCATGGGCACTAGGCCCAAGTTGGTCTAAAGCCAAGCTGGCTAGTGTGCCACTGTCCAGTCGTTGTAGCGTGCTGTCTGACCACAGGCATCATGGTCTGAGTGTTTTAACCAATGGGCTTGCAGCTGAAATGTGTCAGTCTTAGCGCGATAACAGTTTGAGTTCCAGCTCCTGTCGTGTACTGCCCGTATTTCTATCAGGGTGGCAAAGCGATAGGAAGTTGTCAGGGGCTGGTGATGCAAGTGTAAGTTACTGCAGAGGCCTGCAGTGCCTGCTGGGGGATACAATGGCTTTCTATTATGACTTTTCTTATGTTACATTGAAAAATCATTGTGCATCCTGAGAAAATTTAATGCCCATCCACGAATTTGTTTCTCCCACCAGGTCTGCATCCTTTGTCAAGTTTCTATCAATAAAAATTTACTTGTTTATTTTCATATTTTATTCAGTTCTCATAATAAAACAGATAATATAGATAAATTGATAATATACTATAACAGTAAAAGCAGTTCAGGTGGACCGTTGGAGGTTGGTTAGGGGATGGGAGTGGCCACTGGGCAGCTTTGTGAAGGATGAAATAAGATAATGTGAGGTGGTCAGATTGAGTGAGGCTGTGTGCATGCCCCCCACCACCAATCCTGTGCATTTGAGAGAGGGGCAAGTGAAGTTGCCATTTGTATTTTATTATTATTCAATGTTATCATAAAATCATTGCTTTGCAAGTATTCTGTATACTTTGATATGTTAGATATTCAAATACAAAATTTACCAATAGTAATATCGGTATTTATTCGATTGTGGGGCAACGCAGAAGCATAAATATTATAGTAGTAATTTGCGGTGGTGCATGACCTCCCACCAGGTCATAACCCTGCCAAAGTGTGACACTTGCATTAGCATCAGCCAGTTTACTGGGTATAGCAGAGTCGATGAGACAGGTGCTGTTCTACTCAGGGCCGTATTTATAGGGGGGCAAAGGGGGCAATTGCCCTAGGTTCTCTTCTCAGAGGGGGGATCCCTTTAATACAAAAATATAATTTAAAAACTAGTTTATCTTATTAAAATTAAAAATTTTCCTAGGGATGGCATATTGATATCATGGATCACCATATCTAGGCCCAACAAAAAGTCTCAATGCCACTCAGTGTTAGAGAACTGAAGACCTTGCAGCTCAGTTGTGAGAGAAAGAGAGAGCTGCATTCCGTGCAGCCCCTCCATTTTATTTTACCAATCCTAACCCTAAGAGGCCGCCTCCATAGACAAGGGCTGTCTGGGTCCAGCTGCCCCAACCGCTAATTAGTTCCAAGTAACCCGATCAGCCGGAGGAGCTACAATCCTACATCTAGGGAGCCATGCCCTCACATCTAGAGAACACCATCACCCCTACATAGGCAGAGGGAGCCCTCATCAGCTCTGGTCCAGGTACCAATGCCCCTGAAGATCATTAGCACACAAGTCTTCCACAGACACCAGGAGAGAGGCCCTCGCCATATCTGGTTTCCTTGGTGACCGGGTGGCAGATAGGCGCCAGTCTGACTAACCAATCCCACTAATATTTACACCACCATGGTCTGAAACCCCGGTTGTACTTAAGACTGGTTGCATTGGAACATCAGTGACATTCTCTTGAACATCACCAAGACCACGACGACACTCTTAGATGGAACACAGACTTCTGGACCAAACCAGTAGGTGCATCTTACATCTTATAAGTTATACTGTGTCCAATCAGCGAGCTGCTCTCTAGATGTGAATTACGTCCCCTCTTCGGCACATTCTAGATCTGATACCCCACTTGCTCTCTATCCAAAACTCTCCACCCACCCACTGCAAAAGCGCCTATTTTCTATACCCATACTTAATCGATCTCGGCAACTGAGAGTTTCAACTTGGGAAGGTAGACCCGTTTTTATCCAACTCATAACTCTTGTACACCGATTGTTTTCTTTTATTTTTGACACTTTTTTGATTACATTCTCACATATAATATCCAGTATGCCAAAGAAAATTCAGCTTTCTGGGGCTCAAGAGAAAGGTTTCCAAAGGAAGGAGTGAAAAAAGTGTGGCTGTATTGGCAAAGACAACGCCTTTACAGAATTTCTCTCTGCTTTGAAAATGGAAAACACAGAAGCTAATGAAGAACTGGTACCAGATGTCCCTTCTGATGAACCACCTGCACTTCCAAATACATTTGCAGAAAACTAGAGTAACATATATAATCAAGATATTGAAGGTGATGGATCTTCACATCCAGATACTTCAGGCATGGAGAGTGAAGCGCCATCATGTGATCCAGACCCAACCATGTAGTTTCCTGTCAGAGAAAAGCATGTCCTTTTGTTCAAAATCAGCTTTGATATGTCAAAATGAAAATGTCTCAGACTCTTTAACCTGAATCTTGACGCCATTATCAATCTGATCAAGGCAAAATGGACAGTCGTTATTTCAAGAATTCCATGTTTTACACTAGTCATGACAATGGTGAGCAGCATTTGAGAAAGTGTCTCCTGTATAGCCCATCCAAGGGTGCAGTTTATTGCTTTTATTGTACTTTGATGTCCAGCCGACATAAGTTTTCTTGAAAAAAAATGGCTTTAACAGGCACGGCGCCACTTTTTTTTTTTCTGTACCATTTTTTATACTTGTGGCAAAGTCAGACACCGGGGCGAAGTGATACACGACACTTCGCCTATTTTGCATAAATTAAAACTTTTACTAAATTCTACAAGTCAGGACAGTTAGCCAGCGGTTTCTCATCGAGCGTGCTTTCAACATGGCGGCCATTTCATGTGTTACGTTGTAGCTACTGAAATCGCAAACCAGCGTTCCCGCGAAAATTTGCAAGGTAAGAAGTATATTGTAGATATTTAACAGGAGCTCGATAATTGGGGGGGGGCGGGACTCATATTCATATATTCATGTTCTGCAATATTGATTTCTTTTGAAATCAATCATTTTAATTTTACGGTCTGTGAACACGAATATATGAATATAAGCCGCCCCAATTATCGAGCTTCCGCCGTCCCTGAATTAATTATTTAGATGAATAGTATGTTTCAACCGATACATTAATGCGTCTTTTCTAAAGCATTTCCAATACCCTTTTACATACTAACTACTATAAATGGATTTTAATTATGTTCATTTCATTCAATATTTTGACATTATTCTGAGTTCATTTTCAATTCAATCCGAGGCATTGTTAGATTCCTGGTGGTCTTTCCCTAATAATTGTCTGCTGCATCCATTCTATTAATTCGAGGCTAAATATTATGTTGAATGAAAAAGTTAATTATACCAAATATATATTTTTATTTTCTCTGGTTTTGTTTTACATAAACGACAGAAAATCAAAGAGATATTTACATTTACTAACTTTTTTTCTACATTTCCTTCCTTGTAGGAAATGTCCAAGAAAAATAACACCATCACTCAATTTTTCAAGCCATCTGGTGAGATTTCTACCACTCAAATTCCGGACATTGGTACCTCATTTTCCCCGGTTGAAAAAGACGTCTCCTCAACCTCAACAACTTCCGATATACACACAAATGGGCTCCATACTACAACACTGGTACGCCCAAGGCCTTCCATCCTGACTATAATTTCAAGTTTCCAACGACTACGAAAGGAAACAAAAAAGATCGTGTCAATGGCAATGGTTTGAAAAGTATCCTTGGCTAGACTACTCTATCGAAAAAGATTCAGTAACTTGTTTCCTATGCCGAAAACAGAATGCTCAAAAAAATCTAATAAGTGAGCATTGTAAGGAATTAGCTTTCTTGGAGACGGGGTTTCGAAATTGGAAAAACGCATTATCTAAGTTTGAAAAGCACCAAGTAAGTAAATGTCACATTGCTGCCACATCAAATGAGATAGTCATTCCACAGTGCGGAAATGTGATCGCAATGATCAATGCGAACGAACGGGCAAACATGGAAATGAACCGTTGTTGTTTTTTGGAGTTATTGGATGCAATACAGTATTTGGCTCGTCAAGGCTTACCTCTTCGAGGAGATGATGACGAAGAATCAAATTTAATTCAGTTCCTAAAGAAGAGAGATCGAAATCGTTTCCGGAGCTAAAAGATTGGCTAGCAAGAAAACAAGTCAAGTTTACATCACATGATATTCAAAATGAGGTGCTTAACATAATGGCTAATAATGTGGTAAGAGCATTACTAAAGAGTATAAGTGGGAATATTTTTTCTATCATGGCAGATGAATATACAGATGTTTCGAACAAAGAGCAGCTAACATTTTGTTTACGTTGGGTGACAGATGCTCTTGATGTTGCAGAAAAATTTTTAGGATTTTACGAAGTACCAAACATTAGCAGTGCAACAATAGTCGCGGTACTAAAGGACATCTTATCTCGATATCAACTAAATCCAGATCTATGTCGTGGTCAATGCTATGATGGGGCCAGTAATATGCTTGGTAAATCATCTGGTGTAGCAGTGCAGATACGAGAGCTACAACCACTGGCCCTGGAGACGCATTGCCATGCACATTCTTTATCACTATCAGTAAGGATACTACCAAACACATTAAAATTTTGCGTGATACAATGGGCACAGCCGGTGAAATTGTGATCCTAATAAAATCTAAACCGCCAAAAACGAAACATGAGACATGCTTGGAATGATGAAAGATCAAATAGAGTGCGATTCTGAAGAGGTTTTCAAAGCCAATGGGATACTTAAACTTTCAGAGACACGCTGGACTGTTAGAGCAGACTGCTTCAAAAGAATCTTGGAAAATTACGATGATCTAATGAGAGTCTGGCAGCATTGTTTGGAGAATGACCGTATGCAGACCGACGTGAAATCTCGGATCAGTGGCGTAAAAAAACAAATGAAATCTTTTGATTTCTTTTTTGGATTGAATATTGGTCACCGACTATTTTCCCACACAGATAACCTATCTAGAACATTACAGGCTGAAAAAATGTCTGCTTGCCAAAGTAAAAGAAATGCAAACCTGGTGGTCAGCGTCTTAGAAGGAATGAGAAGTGAGGAATCATTCAATAGTTTGTACGAATCCATCATTTTGAAAGCAAAGCAGCATTCTTTCATATCAGAACCTACCAATAAAAGAAAAAGGAAAGCCCACGACTACTCGATCGTAACGTTTCTTGATGGCAGCAGCAGTAGCACTGAACCAGCATATCACCCTTGCACAGCACGCGATAATTACCGAAGTATTTATTACGAGGCATTAGATACATTGGTTACATCAATCAAGGAACGATTTTCACAGCCGAGCTTCGAAGCGTACGAGAAAATGGAAGGACTTCTCCTAAAATCAATCCAATCATTTGATACATCGGAAGAAATAGAGTATCTTCGTGCGCACTTCAGCAATGACATTGTTATCAACCACTTAGACGTTGAAAAGGATGTTCTCTGTGCCATGTTTAAGGAAGAAAAAATCGTTTGTTTCCAAGAAGTGGTTAACCATATAAAGAAGATAGATCAAGCACAGAGATTGCTAATTCCAAATGTTGTAACTATTTGTAAATTGCTTTTGGTAAATCCAGCAACCACAGCAACCGCAGAGCGCTCGTTTTCGCTTGCACGAAGAATAAAAACATGGTTGCGTTCGAAAATGTGGCTGCTGCACGATTCAACTCAATGGCTATCTTGCATGCACACAGACAATTAACAGAATCCTTGAGTCTAACTGAAGTAGCAAACGAATTTGTCAGCAAAAAGGAAAGCAGAAAATTCATTTTTGGGCGTTTTTCATAGATTTTATGACTAAATTGATTTTGAAACTTTATTAATCAACATGTATAATATTTGTTGATACTTAACTGTTAGAAGTCTAATTTTTTCATCATAAAAGTTATTACGTTTCTTTTCCCATCGTACGTGTCGATAGTGTTTCATTATGACTCCTCCCTAACTTTTTCTCAATAAACAACGAGTGTGTTTTCTCAAAAACATCGTATTCTATACCCTGAGCACTATAATATTCTGTTAATTTTAAGTTCCGGAGATACTTTTTTAGCCAATCTAGAAGGTCTAATTAAAAATATTCTTGCGCGTTGCCCAACCGTGGTGGGTCCTATGTCAGCAAACTCAACTCTTAGCCCCCCCAGGTTCAATTTCGTGGCGCCGTCCCTGTTTAAGGACTTGGAAATTTTGCCTGCAGTGTGCAGTACCAAGTTCTGTTCAAATTGGGCAACAAAAAATGTAATTACTAAGACTTTTGTAATTATTACTAGCAATAGTGTTTGAATTTAGCAGCTGCTTTGTCATATCCTAATATGGCAACAGCAGCAAAGTGACAGACTGAAATGGACAACAAGGCTACTACGTTTGAGAGGCCAGGCCGCCACATTACAATTTGGCTTTTATTTTGAATACAGCGTGAGCACAATGACTCCTGAGGTAAATGCCCAACTTTTCATCAAGTTAAAGTTTGACCACTTGATAATATTAAAATTGTTCTCTCTTCATGGGTCATCTATTCAACTCTAGTCTTATCAAGTAAAACTGTCTTCTAACAGAGCCAAACCTGTAAAGGCTTGTCATAAACCAACAAACTTGCAAGCTAATGTTTATGGCTGCTGAATTCTTTATAACAGAATACAGATATGAGTCAGACATTAAGTACAGTAATGCTTTGTTTTTTTTTTTTTTTTATCAGTTTGGTGACGGATGTCACTTTTAATATTTTAATTTTTTTTTCCGGATCCCCTAGATATGAGTAAGAGACTAAGGGACATTGGCAGAAAATATTTAAGTGGCAGTAAAATGAGAACTATAGTCAAGGCAAAGAAGGCTGAAGCATAAAAGAAAGGTGCACTAGATAAGTATTTAAACAAACTTATCTCAGAAAATGCAGAGGAGCAAGTGGAGTCACAACACCGAAGATGATGACACTGAAGGAAGCCAGTCTGAAGAAGTTATGCAAGACAATCAAAGTAGGAATTTATTTACTGGAAGTGATATCAGAGTTTTCGAAAGTGTTGAATTTGACAAACAAGGAAACCCCCCTGTTGATATCAATGCTGGTGCCTCTGAGGCAAGGGAGAACTAGAATTCAAAACCTGCAAGTCCTGTAGAATTAACAGATTTTCCTGCTACGTGGCCAGAAATGACAAGTCAGTGTGTCAGGGACTATTTAGTAAAAAAAAAAAAAAAAAGGATCACCTACAATGATTGTAGAAGATTTCCCAAAGAATGAGAGTGGATCATGTTTTGAAAAATTTCACTGCAAAAGAAAACTGCCAAATGGTGAAATTGTATGTCGTCCATGGTTAATATACTCTGTATCAATTGATAAAGTCTTCTTTTACTACTGCAAGCTTTTTTATAACGCAGAACGTGCACTTGCAACTTTTGGTTATAATAACTGGCTGAACATTCAAACAAAACTAGCTTAGCATGAGAACTACAAAAAGCATTTGCAAGCTATGCTCAGTTGCTGTGAACTGCAGCAAAGATTATCTGCTGAAAAAACTACTGGCGAAGTACAAGAAAAACTAATCAGACAAAAAGCAAAACGCTGGCATCAAGTTTTTGAGCAACTGGTAGCCACCGTACAGTTCCTGGCAGAAAGAAACCTGTGGATCTTAGGAACACAGGAACACCACATAATGGAAATTTCCTTGGTGTTATTGAGTTGCAAGGAAAGTTTGATCCAGTAATGCAAGATCTGCAAAATATCCAGAATAAGGAAACGCATGATCATTATTTAGGAAAAAACATCCAAAATGAGGTTATTAATATAATAGGTGGAGCTGTTCTACAGGAAATCATTTTGCGAATCAAGGCTGCTGAGTATTTGGCAATAATTCTTGACTGCACTCCTGACATCAGTCATCAGGAGCAAATGTCATTGGTAATTATATATGTAGCTGATGGTGTACAATCAAATGCTCCAGCAGGAGTACATGAACATTTCATCAAGTTTATAGTGGTGGAAATTAGAACATGAAGTTTTGTGCAACACTCCTCTACATGAACTTGAAACTTTAGGGTTGGATGTTGAAAATATCCATGGACAATGGTATGATAATAGTAGCAATATGAAGGGACACAACTTAGGTGTATATGCACGACTTCTAGAGAAAAATTCAAGAGCTTTCTTTACACCATGTGAATGTCACAACTACAACATAGTTTTGGGAGACATGGCCAAAACATGTCCAGATGCAATGACTTTCTTTGGAACTCTGCAGCGTATTTACACCCTTTTTACATCATCTACTAAAAGATGGACTCTTTTTAGAAAATATGTGACAGATCTGTCTGTAAAATTTCTCTGAAACACGAGGGGAATGTAGAATAGTGTGTCAAAGCTGTATGGTACCAAGCTGCTGGAATTGTCAGTAAATCAAATGAGAGATTACAAGTTTCTGGTCTCACTAGTTTTCTGGCACTCCATACTCCTTCAAGTGAAATTTGTGAATAAGGAACTTCATAGTGATACCATTGATGTTGCTACAGATCTATCTTCATTCCAAAAGATTTGTAACTGGTTAAAGACATACAAGGAAAAACGTTTTGAAGAAGCCTTCATTGATGACAGTGAACTTGACAAAGACCTAGATATTAAGCCTGTATACAAGAGTCAGCGTTTATGCAAGAAAAGAAAATTATTTGATTATGAATCTGCAGATGAACCTTTGTCAGATCCAATAACAGACTTCATAGTACAATATTTTAATCAAGTGGTAGATAAAGCAGTGCAAACTTGTTTGCCTCATCCTGAAAACCTAATGCAAAGCCATTTATGCAAAAACCAAACACTCATCACAAATCTAAGTTAAGTTCACAGGCCCTATCTCCAGCAGATATCAACTTTCTCACACCCCTTCCATCGCATTTACGCAACAAACACCATCAATACCAAAATTTCCTCACCAAAGAGGTCCCCCGAAATCCGTAAATTCGAGACTGAAATCTCCTCACTAGAACAATCCAGGGACCCCACCCCCCACTCCGCGATCATGCAATTTACCACGTCCCGAACACTTATCCCTCTTAGACAAGATAGTCATCAAACCAGCCGACAAAGGAGGCGGCATCGTTCTCCAAGACAAAACAAATTATGAAATGGAGGCATACCACCAACTCCTAAATCCCTCCTACTACACCAAAACAGATGTGGATTACACCATGCTAAATAAAACAAGAATCCGAAACCTGGCCCTCAGGGCCCTACAACAACAAACCATTGACCAGCACACCCAAAACATCAACAGTTCTACCTTCTCCCGAAAATCCACAAACCTCCGGAGACCTGGCTCCTCCCTCATAGCCAGCAACATTAAATCAGAATCCTATAATTCCGCAAAGTTCATAGACAAATTCCTTAATCCCATAGCCCAGACTACTAACACAAAAAAATTCCTACCATTTTCTCCAACTCCTACAGCATGTACATATTCCCACAGATACCTTGCTCTTTACCACGGACGTCGCAGACCTATACACTAACACAGACTCGAAAAGGCAGCATAAAAGTGGTGGCAACTCGAATGAGCCAACTCCAATACCCGCCAAGCCACGTCTCCCCGATAACAACTATTAGAAATTAACCTTACTCGGAATGACTTCTTCGGGGATGACCACTTCCTCCAAGTTAAAGGAACAGCTATGGGGAAGACATTCGCGCTAGCGTATACCAATATATACATGGCCGAACATAGAATACGCCAACAAAAGGAATTAGTAGTTCCCACTAACCCTTCTATACCTCAACCAAGAAATAAATAATATATGATTCTAGATGGAAAAGAAAGAAATAAAATTAATCAATTGTCTGGGCAGTGGCTTTGGTGTCAAGTCTCCAACCCCACGGCCCTTACAACACTAAACAGCCCCTCGCCACCGGACCACATTAGTGATAAACTCCAAGTCACCAACAACAAACAGCCTTATGATAAAAACCCACTTCACTTCTGTACAACCTACATCGCATCAACCGGTAAGTAAAAAAATTTTCTTACATATTCATAGATAAGAATTTTAGAGAAATATCATGAACAGTGTCGGATTTCAAACGACGATGGATTAGTTGGGACATGGTATTTAACCATTAATTTGAGGTCAGAAAATCACAGAGTGAACTTAGCTTAGTCAAATTCTTCCCCAAATAATTAATCAATTAAAACATTAGAAGAATAGTAACATCAATAAAGCCCCATGGAACAGAGGAATTACACAAGTACCATACTACTGAGGGGGCCTCGGTTGGTCACGTACTTGGTGGCCTAGCGCTAGAAGAGGGATAGGTAGACCTGTTCAATGAGTAGGATTCACACACTCTTCTCCATATTATTATTAAGATTATATAATTTTATTACCCCTCTTAATACTAACCCCTCACCGCCATCCCAAAACAACAAAACCTCCCTTGAAAACATAAGGCCCCCTCACTTGCTATCGCAAAGCAAACACTACCTACTCTGAAAACAAAAGGCCCATTACCGTTACCCCTCCTCTTCCTCCTTCGTTCCATCTCTCACACAAAGGCCCCCCCCACAACTGTTAAATTTTAAAAATAACAAATCAACTATCTTCACTCTTCTCCCCATTTTAAAGAAAAAACGAAGGTAAACTGTTAGGGCAACCACACCACAACTCTGAATCTCATTACGGCATACATTTTTCTTAGATAAAAAAAAAAAATATATATATATTTTTTTTCAGCTTAGCCGGACGATTCGGGGAACCACTTGAGCCACCAGATAGGTTAAAAAAACATCTCTTTCAGTCCAGCCAGACTCAAGAAACGGCTTCAGGTACTGTGCCATTCCTCCCCCCCCTCCACGAACAGATCCCCATAACCATGCTGAATACCCTCCCTCCCTGGTACGCTCCCCCCACACCTCCTTTCCTTCCCCCCCCAACAAACCCCCTCCTAAAATGCCTCCCCCTGAACAATCACATGCCCGCAAACCCCAGAACCTATTAACCATCAAGACCCCCTTATGGGTCCTCATATACCGCCTCCTTAGATTATTCCACCACATGGACTTCTTGTCAAGCCACCCCCAACCACACTTCCTCAGCCACATCATTCGACAAACAGAAACCTGCCTAACCCCCTCCCTCCCGACTAGATCTCTTTGGAGGGATATTGAACAGGCCAGCAACCGGTGGTGCGCGGATGTAGTAAGCATCCTGATTCGGCACTACCGGAAAACAATTCAAGATCTACTGGAGGAGATCACAGCATACTCACCCTCCAATGGGAGTCTCCACACTGCTTGGAATAAAGCCTACGACCTACTGCGCAGACGTTCCGTCCGAACGTCAGCATACCCATCTCACAAATGCTGGGATGCACTTACCACCATCATCCCTAAGCAGATCCCAAAAAAAACAACCTTCCAGAGGGACACCGCACACAATCAAAGCCCCCCTGCACTGAGAGACCAACACATCCGAAGCACTTTCATAAATCCAACAACTCAGACACCAATAAACCATGCACAAATAACCAAACCTCACACCACCCGAAGACATGCTGCTCCACAGTTACCCAGGCTCACAAATCAAGCATCTCTATGGCAAAGAACTCCCCGGTGCCCACGGATCCAGAGGCCAGCAGAGTCCTCCTGTCCGTCGGGGTTAATAACCGCCAGGACAACCCAGACCGGCTCGCCTCTGAGTCAGTACTTCTTCAAGAATTAGTCACTTCTGCATACCTGAATGCAACCATCTCCTTCTCGAAAATTGCACACAATCCCGATAAAACTTCGAACCTCAACACATAGGACCATTACCAGTCTGAACCAGACCATGGACACTCTTTGGGGACCGAACTTCATACAAGTCCCCACACACACTGTCACCATCGACAGGGTGCATTGGACACCAGCGTTTACTCGTCTCATTCTGAGAACCTGGTGCACAGCCCTTGACTCAAAAAACTAACTTGCATCACTAATCTAAGTTCACAGGCCCTATCTCCAGCACATATCAACCACCTCAAAAAGGGCCTGGGATTCATTCCCTACCGCACCAACTCCTGACCCAAATATCATCAGGGCAGACGTCAGCCATTTCCTATACAGGAACAGACTTGCCTACTATTTCTTAGATCAGGCGCACACACCCCTTCCATCGCATTTACGCAACAAACACCCTCATTATCAACACTTCCTCACCAAAGAGGTCCCCCCGAAATCCGTAAATTCGAGACTGAAATCTCCTCACTAGAACAATCCAGGGACCCCACCCCCCACTCCGCTATCACACAATTTACCACGTCCCGAACACTTATCCCTCTTAGACAAGATAGTCATCAAACCAGCCGACAAAGGAGGCGGCATCGTTCTCCAAGACAAAACAAATTATGAAAGGGAGGCATACCGCCAACTCCTAAACCCCTCTTACTACACCAAAACCGATGTGGATTACACCATGCTAAATAAAACCAGAATCCGAAACCTGGCCCTAAGGGCCCTACAACAGCAAACCATTGACCAGCACACCCAAAACATCAACAGTTCTACCTTCTCTCCCGAAAATCCACAAACCTCCGGAGACCTGGCTCCTCCCTCATAGCCAGCAACATTAAATCAGAATCCTATAATTCCGCAAAGTTCATAGACAAATTCCTTAATCCCATAGCCCAGACTACTAACACAAAAAAATTCCTACCATTTTCTCCAACTCCTACAGCATGTACATATTCCCACAGATACCTTGCTCTTTACCACGGACGTCGCAGACCTATACACTAACACAGACTCGAAAAGGCAGCATAAAAGTGGTGGCAACTCGAACGAGCCAACTCCAATACCCGCCAAGCCACGTCTCCCCGATAACAACTATTAGAAATTAACCTTACTCGGAATGACTTCTTCGGGGATGACCACTTCCTCCAAGTTAAAGGAACAGCTATGGGGAAGACATTCGCGCTAGCGTATACCAATATATACATGGCCGAACATAGAATACGCCAACAAAAGGAATTAGTAGTTCCCACTAACCCTTCTATACCTCAACCAAGAAATAAATAATATATGATTCTAGATGGAAAAGAAAGAAATAAAATTAATCAATTGTCTGGGCAGTGGCTTTGGTGTCAAGTCTCCAACCCCACGGCCCTTACAACACTAAACAGCCCCTCGCCACCGGACCACATTAGTGATAAACTCCAAGTCACCACAACAAACAGCCTTATGATAAAAACCCACTTCACTTCTGATACAAAACAACCTTCGCATCACCGGTAAGTAAAAAAATTTTCTTACATATTCATAGATAAGAATTTTAGAGAAATATCATGAACAGTGTCGGATTTCAAACGACGATGGATTAGTTGGGACATGGTATTTAACCATTAATTTGAGGTCAGAAAATCACAGAGTGAACTTAGCTTAGTCAAATTCTTCCCCAAATAATTAATCAATTAAAACATTAGAAGAATAGTAACATCAATAAAGCCCCATGGAACAGAGGAATTACACAAGTACCATACTACTGAGGGGGCCTCGGTTGGTCACGTACTTGGTGGCCTAGCGCTAGAAGAGGGATAGGTAGACCTGTTCAATGAGTAGGATTCACACACTCTTCTCCATATTATTATTAAGATTATATAATTTTATTACCCCTCTTAATACTAACCCCTCACCGCCATCCCAAAACAACAAAACCTCCCTTGAAAACATAAGGCCCCCTCACTTGCTATCGCAAAGCAAACACTACCTACTCTGAAAACAAAAGGCCCATTACCGTTACCCCTCCTCTTCCTCCTTCGTTCCATCTCTCACACAAAGGCCCCCTCCCCACAACTGTTAAATTTTAAAAATAACAAATCAACTATCTTCACTCTTCTCCCCATTTTAAAGAAAAAACGAAGGTAAACTGTTAGGGCAACCACACCATACCCCTACATCTCATTACAGCATACTCTCTACAGATAAAAAATATATATATATATATTTTTTTCAGCTTAGCCGGACGATTCGGGGAACCACTTGAGCCACCAAGAAACAACTTCAGGTATTGTGCCATTTCTTCTCTCCCCTCCACGAACAGCTCCCAATAACCCTGCTGAATACCCTCCCTCCCTGGTACGCTCCCCCCACACCTCCTTTCCTTTCCCCCCCAACAAACCCCCTCCGAATATGCCTCCCCCTGAACAATCACATGCCCGCAAACCCCAAAACCTATTAACCATCAAGACCCCCTTATGGGTCCTCATATACCGACTCCTCAGATTATTTCACCACATGGACTTCCTATCAAGCCACCCCCAACCACACTTCCTCAGCCACATCATTCGTCAAACAGAAACCTGCCTAACCCCCTCCCTCCCGACTAGATCTCTTTGGAGGGATATTGAACAGGCCAGCAACCGGTGGTGCGCGGATGTAGTAAGCATCCTGATTCGGCACTACCGGAAAACAATTCAAGATCTACTGGAGGAGATCACAGCATACTCACCCTCCAATGGGAGTCTCCACACTGCTTGGAATAAAGCCTACGACCTACTGCGCAGACGTTCCGTCCGAACGTCAGCATACCCATCACACAAATGCTGGGATGCACTTACCACCATCATCCCTAAGCAGATCCCAAAAAAAAAACCTTCCAGAGGGACACCGCACACAATCAAAGCCCCCCTGCACTGAGAGACCAACACATCCGAAGCACTTTCATAAATCCAACAACTCAGACACCAATAAACCATGCACAAATAACCAAACCTCACACCACCCGAAGGCATGCTGCTCCATAGCTACCCTGGCGCACAAATCGGGCAAATCATTTCCATGGCAAAGAACTCCCCGGTGCCAACGGACCCTGAGGCCAGGAAAGTCCTCCTGTCGGTTGGAATCAATGACCGCCAGGACAGCCCAGACCGGCTCGCCTCTGAGGCAGTACTGCTTCAAGAATTAGTCACTTCTGCATACCTGAATGCAACCATCTCCTTCTCGAAAATTGCACACAATCCCGATAAAACTTCGAACCTCAACACATAGGACCATTACCAGTCTGAACCAGACCATGGGCACTCTTTGGGGACCGAACTTCATACAAGTCCCCACACACACTGTCACCATCGACAGGGTGCATTGGACACCAGCGTTTACTCGTCTCATTCTGAGAACCTGGTGCACAGCCCTTGACTCAAAAAACTAACTTGCATCACTAATCTAAGTTCACAGGCCCTATCTCCAGCACATATCAACCACCTCAAAAAGGGCCTAGGATTCATCCCTACTGCACCCACCCCAGGCCCAAACATCATTAGTGCAGACGTCAGCCATTTCCTATACAGGAACAGACTTGCCTACTATTTCTTAGATCAGGCGCACACACCCCTTCCATCGCATTTACGCAACAAACACCCTCAATACCAAAATTTCCTCACCAAAGAGGTCCCCCCGAAATCCGTAAATTCGAGACTGAAATCTCCTCACTAGAACAATCCAGGGACCCCACCCCCCACTCCGCGATCATGCAATTTACCACGTCCCGAACACTTATCCCTCTTAGACAAGATAGTCATCAAACCAGCCGACAAAGGAGGCGGCATCGTTCTCCAAGACAAAACAAATTATGAAATGGAGGCATACCACCAACTCCTAAATCCCTCCTACTACACCAAAACAGATGTGGATTACACCATGCTAAATAAAACAAGAATCCGAAACCTGGCCCTCAGGGCCCTACAACAACAAACCATTGACCAGCACACCCAAAACATCAACAGTTCTACCTTCTCCCGAAAATCCACAAACCTCCGGAGACCTGGCTCCTCCCTCATAGCCAGCAACATTAAATCAGAATCCTATAATTCCGCAAAGTTCATAGACAAATTCCTTAATCCCATAGCCCAGACTACTAACACAAAAAAATTCCTACCATTTTCTCCAACTCCTACAGCATGTACATATTCCCACAGATACCTTGCTCTTTACCACGGACGTCGCAGACCCATATGCAAAGAGACTCATGCGGAGGGCTATCTACGGTATCCCGCTATCTAATCAAACACAAGATACCCAGGGAACGCCGGGCCTTCATTCTTATCCTTTTCCTCAATGTCAGCCAAAATGACTTTTACTTCGAAGAGGATCACTTCCTGCAGATAAAGGGTACATTGGATATGACTTCCTTCCCCCAGAAACCTCTAATGTTCTTCAAATGTAATCATTTATAAGAATTATCTCCCCTACTGAAAACAGTTTAAGATTTAAAAGACAAAGGAGCCACACAAATGAGAGGAATTTAGATTCTTTGCTCTAACTAGCATATGGGAGACATTACCAGGGATTCCTTTACAGAAAATCTGATGGGATAAACCAGAATCCAGATACACTAGGGGCAACAAATGATTCAAAAAGACTGTTTACAAATAGGATTTTCTTTATTATACCATCTAGTAAAACCAATCACTAATGATATAAGCCTTACCTCCAAAGGAGATGGGAAACAGCTGCAGCAATGGGTCTGATTCAAGGGGTTGTGTTAGAAGAGTATCAGGTTGAAAAATCCTTGGCAACTATCATGACTGCATTCTCAGATTTTATTTTATACATTTCTCCCGTTGATATTGCAAAGAGATTACGGTTTCCAGATAATTATATCAACTCATCTATGCACTTACCAAGTGGTATAGCAAGATCCATCATCCACAAACAACTTCAGATCTATCAATATAGTGGAATGGTTTCAATTGAAATGATAAGACTAAGTAAAAATCCTACCAATTCATCACTATCATTAGCTTCAGTAGCTGAGGAAGCTCAAAGTTTCACTTATGATAGGATAAAGGCAGAAATCGAAACTCAGTTAGGTGCAGATGCCTGGCCTCATACTAGATGTTTAGCTTCCTCACTACTGGAATTGGAATCTAGGAAATATCCTAATTTATATTTGGCAGCAACATCTTTAGCAGAACAATCACTGGGGTTCAAGAAAGATCAGTTCAAAGTGTCAGAGCATGAGACAAAAGCTCAAAAGGACAATATTAAAGCCAGAGGTAAGGTATCTGTGGAATCAAGACATCTCAAATGCCACCTTGGAGAATATTAGAGAGTTAGGTGGAGATCCAGAGGCCTATCGGAGAATGTTTGCCCCGAAAAGACATTATGATCACTCTTATTTTCATTGATATGACTACAAGCCCCGCCTCGAAAAAGGAGAACAAATCTTTCATGATTTGAGCAACATCAATATCATCATGATCCGAGATATCAGAGTGGATATCCATCTGAGTCTCGGAATCCTTTTCAACACAGGGAAAACATTGGCAGCTAACCCTAACCATGGAATACTTGGTTGGTCAGGTAGACCCATATATACAGTAGGGATTTATGCAAACCCTAAACCTAGGAGACCGCTAGACACCAAGTCATGAAGTTCGATCCCAGGAAGTGGTTGGAGATGTGCTGCTGAGGAGTGCCAGTAAGCACAAAACAGCTGTCCAGTACTTCCTCGGTTGCATTGGTGTATACAAAATTTATGCTTTACTTGGAAAAGGAAAAAAATTAATTCATAATCATTCATAAAAAAGAAAAAAATTTAAAAAATCATGTAAAAAAAAAAAAAAAAACAACAACAAATTCATAGAAAAAAAAGGGATGGAAGGGACTTGGGGTATAGGGGATATAGTTTTGAAAATCCTGCCACAATTGTATTAATGGCTGATAAAGTGGTTTGTTCACTTGCCGTCATGTCTTTGGAAATAGGTATCTCTGTATAAAATATGTTTGCATTCAGGTAAAGTGTGTGTAGACATTTATCGGTTTGTTTAATGAGTCCTTTACCAATGACCGATCTTCTGTCATTTAATCCGAAATGGACGACAATATTGTTTGGTGTTGTATTGGTGGCTGGGGTCATTTGCTGTGCCGCAGAAAAGAAATTTCACCAGATGGTTCCAGGGAAGGCAACTGTCATGACGTCTCCTCTTGTATTGGTAATCTTGTTGACATTTGAGTTCCTGTAGATTGCTATGTGAGAGTGGGTGTTGGGGAGGGTCCACCACGTCTTCTTGTTCCTTCTAGTGTAGAGCGGGGAAAGATGAATTTCTGCTGTTGTGGATTGTGGAATATTTTTTGCTTGGTCAATGGGAATCTGTGGCAGTTGCAGTGGTGTATTATCCAATCTCTGTGTCCATGTTTCAGCTGCGGAAGTGAACGGGATGGGTGTGTGGGGGGAGGGCGGCACATTAGTTTCGGGTACCAGGGAAGGCATGGTATTGGTAAAAGGGTTTGGTTTGTGATCTGCTGGAGCTGTGATGGCTGTTGTCTTCTCAGGTGGTGAAACTTGGTGTTTTCCCAAATTTCTCTGAGATGTCTCCGTGCAGTTTCATACAGGAAACGAATGAAATTTGTAGTGCCATTCTCAAACCGTGTTTCTGTCATCCTGGTCGCCTCATCGAATAATAATCTTTTGTTTGGTACAGCAGAGGAAGTGAATTTGGGATAAATAATGACTAATGATAAGGTGTCTGGTTAATTTTATCCACGTGTTGTTGTCGTCTTCCATTTGTCTAGTGAAGGTGTCGTTGATCATGGTGGGTGTATTTTATCCGAGGCTTGATTGATATTTTTGAGGAAAGGAGTCTGAGAGATGGCAATTCTTTCCAGATGATACTGGATGCGTAAGAAACGAAAGATCCATATCCATGCAGGTGGATGCCATTAGCTGGAAGAAAAAAAAAGAGGGTGAGGGTCAGTTTAGAAGGAAAAATTAATTCAGATGGGGAAGGAGTGCAACACAGGGTTAGTTCCTAAACTCATGAGGAAGATATAAAAATATAAGCAAAAGGTGGCCATCTACACCTTCCTCTGTATGTACCTGTGCCCCTCTTCCTCTGGTCTCAAATGAAAGAAATATATGACAAAAAGAACTGAAAGAGGTGAAATGAAGGGTACTTACAGTGAGAAGGGTGGGATCTGTTTCCTCTTTTGCAGTTCTGGTTGTTGGATTGTCTATCCATTTTTTCAGCATAGGTCATATGTCCATGGCCAAATGTGGGAAGCATTGGGGTTAGAATAACCCACCTTTGTTATTTTGAGAGAACGAAATATCTGCTTTATCTATTCCTACAGAATTTTTATTTAGAATGAGCCAGAATGTTTCGCTGTATGCAGACAGCTATCTATTGGGTGGAAAATGCATTGAGTCACTACACCCAATTTAAATGTATTTTTGTTTGTTGGTTTTTTTAAAAACTTCTTTAGGGTAGGGCACACAGGACTGAGGCAATATACACAGGATGGCTGCAACCCAGATGTTGTAATTATTCCAGATGGTTGCACTAGCTCAGTACAACCAGCCAATGTATCCTTCAATAACTTATTCAAGGCAAACAAATTGGATAGTAAATGGAGAGTACATATGAGAAAGCCAGAACCATACCTTCTTCAGTGAGTTCAGGATGCATGGATTCTCCTTATCATCTGATTTGATCAGGAAAAGTTTCTAGAAGATGGTTATATAAAATGCTGCAGATGGCACAGGATTACACCATGCTTAGAACCTGGAATTTCCAAAAAATGCAAAATGTCAGGTACAATGCAAAAAGCAACTAGATGCAATGTTGAAGTATAACTACAGTGATAGAGAAAAGTGAATCTGTGAAGTTATATCCAGTGAGAAAACTGCATAAAACAAAGTACAGTTGATATGTGTCCATTCATATTTTATTTTATTAGTTTATTTATCCCCTCTTCCAAGGACAGTTCACTTTCTAGATTGTACATTGAGATTTCTTATCTTCCTGTGTCACTGAGTAAAATTAATTTGATAATGTTTAATGTTTTTCTTTTCCACTACACATACAATAGATCTATACTATTACCCTGATTGTACTGTCATTTGGAGATATTCCCATGCAGTTTAGTTTCTAAATGTTGATATATCAACTGTTACCAATGGTGGGAAGGTTTAGATTTCATTTCCACTTTTTCAGATTTGGACTTTCCTGACCATAATAACTGTCCAAGCCAAACTTATAAACATTGACGACTTCCAATTTTAAAGATAGTTATTTAAAATATGACACAAGATATGTAAATACAATATTTTTCATCATACAAATCGATAAAAAGTATCCCAGAAGTCTGGTCTTTAACTTATATTCCAAATCAACTTATCTCAGGATAGACCCATTGAAATTTATTTAATAAAAATTGAAATGACAAAGGGTATTATTTTCTGAAATAAACTTTACAAATTGTTTATTTTAAATGGACTATAGAAATTACTGCCCAGAACATTTGCCAATTGGGTGAGTAATTCACTATTAATGTGCTCACTGAACCGTAAAACTTATCCAAACAATAACAAGCATGCACTCACTATCTATCCTTTTCAATCCTAATTATAAATATCAACAAAAAAAAGCTTCTACCTCATTTCAAAATGCCTAAAGTCATGCAAGTTGTATGTGTTAGCTTTTAAGCTGGAAGTTGCTTAAGAAAGAAAATGTTGGTAATATGGCTAGGCACAGGAAATAGTGTCAGCAAGAAATGTACCAGGAATTGTTGGTGTAAAGCAAAGGATACTTTACCAACTACAAAGAAAGCCCAGAAGACAACTTGTGGCTGCAAAGCCAGGCGGACTATCAATGAGGATGTTGGACAAATGTGCGCTAACCCAACATACCATGGACATAGTCTCAGCTGCGCAGTACTAAAAACCAAGCAAATCACAACTGATTATTGCAGTCTTTACATTTCACTATCTTTCTTTTGATAGTGTACAGTATTCACTATGGTAGTTTCTCAAACGTGTACACGCATCATTCATTCAGAGAACATGCTAACTCCATATGGTGGACAACTTGAAACTAAGTTGAGTATTGCCTCATGCTATCAAAAATGAAATTTTTAGTTGAATTTGAATGTGCTTTAATATCTCACTTATTTGATTTTTTAAAAGGTAGATAAACTGGCATGTTTGACTTTTTTTTTTTTTTAAATGATTACACATTGCTCTGAGTGGCTGAAAGTTTGTCTAATTACCAGTTGATATAGCATTGACTTACCGATGAAGGAAGGAAAGATATATGGGAAAATTAGCCAATTTGACTTACACTCCACATTGACTTATTCTCCAAAAATATGGTACTTTTGTTTCCTCAAAGATTTCATAAGCAACCTGTACTTTAAAGTATCTACTGAAGATGGCGACTCACAACTGCAGTTATGATTGTCCAGAAGACTCCAAATTACTTTCTAATCCTGAAAAATTAAATAAGTTTCACATGCAAAAATCAAAATGGTTTTGTTCTTTTCCCATCCTTTTAATAAAGGTTAAGATCTCTGACTTTTCATTTAGCCAGCAAAATGTTTCAAAAAAATGCGTCCAACTGAGCCAAAGCATGAACAGTAAACTGGTTTAAAAATTTTTTTTTTTGTTTTGGAAATGAATTGGAGTGGAAAAAATAAACAAATGAAGTCAAATCAATTAAAAACATGACCAGTTCATGGGTCAGCTGCTTCTTTTGGTGCTGTCTGCTCACATAAAAAAGCCTGTGTCATGGTAATCTGGCTTCATTCATAACGGTAAGATTTAGGGACAAAAACCCATTAATTACATTCCCTCCTGAACCCATAGTCTAATGTCAACTCTGAACAATAGGAAAGATCCCTGATGCCTCTGCTGTGGACAAAAATACAAGAGGAAACCTGGAGAGAGAGAGAGTTTCCATCAGCACATAAGGAATAGTAGTTCAAAATTAACCTTGCTGCATGACTGTTGTTTTTGTGTCTGTCTATCTCTTGGATTATATCACCCATTGGCACCTAGTTGTTTGTCAATGACTTATGTATAATTAGTTAAGTTGGATTAATAATAAAATGATTTTAAATTCTATCTTTTGTTTGATTAGGACTCTACTGTGTGTGTGGTGTGTGTGCGTGCACATGTGAGTTTGTTAATTTAAAATTGTTTTTCCAAAATTGTTTATAATTTATAGGTTTTGATTAACTTCAGTTTGACTCAGTATTTAATAGTACACAATTTCCCATCTTCTTGGTAGTAACTAATGAACCTAAATTTAAGAAATCTTTCTCTGCCACCTTTACCATGAAATTTTTGTTTTTTTCATTCAATAAAACTATTTGGCAAGGGAGCACAGAACCATGGTCATTTTGTGCAATGAGGGACAAGTTGCATTTATAGCACCACTAATTATTCTTTAAAGACAATTTTAATCTAGATTATTTTTAAAGATAGCTATTTAAAAAAAAAACAAAAAACAACCTGATAACCCCTAAACCAAAAGTTTACCTGTGTGGTTTAGTGAAGACGGAGCTCTATTTTGAGAGAAAGCATGAAATGCAAACATGACTGGCCACACATTTTTTTTAATGTCGTCATCTAAAAAGTAGAGGAGAGAGGTTCTTCTTTTTCCCCTTTCTCACACTCACTAATGAATATAGTGAAATATCAACCTGAAAAAAAAAAAAAAAAATTATCACAAAGCAATGTCAAAATATTTAGAGAAACTGTTAACTCGATCCTGACTTCATTCTTATGACAAGGTGGGCTTTGCTACTTTAGCAGATAGCTACATCACATGGACAAAAGTAAAAGTAAATGTAGTGGAGAAAAAAATGTTGCAGAACAAGCAAAAAAAGCAGAGACAGACAAAGAGATAGCTGGTGAGTGGAACAGACTAATTGTTAAATAGCAACAATCCTGCTGAATAGTAAAAAGCAATAGTTGACTGCTATCTCCAATCAGCAGGAAACCTGTCAGCATAAAAAAATAGCTGCCATTTGTTTTGAAATCCATACAACCACTTTATGGTTGTTTTTTATCCTAGAAACACCAGGGTACACTGACAGATGTTGACACAACAAACCATCTAACTTGAAAAACAGGTGTGAATGTACACTGAGCCAATAGTGAACTTCGTAGGTTTCTGGTGGGACATGCATTTTTTCTTAGAGTTGCAGGTAAGCCTGGTGAGTACCAACATACTCCATAACCACCCCTTTTATGATGCATAAAAGTTATTTTTATGACAAAATAAAAGAAAATATATATTGTATGACAATTTTTATTTATACTACTTTTTAAGCAGCTTAATGCAACACTTGACACTCTTTCTTTCACAAGTCTTTCTACGTCTGGCTCGATCTGAGATGTTGCGATACGCAAGGAGCTTTCCGCGTGTTTACCTCCCAGCCGATTTTGGCGCTTGTTTTTCAGCACTTGCATTTTTTGAAAAAATTGCTCACTGATGTAAGTGCTGCCGAACAAGCTTACCATCTTCAAAGCATGGTTTGACAATTCGGGAAAACTCTTCCTTGGTAGGTAGAGCTTGTAAAAGTCAAGAAGCGGCACATCGCAGAATTTTACACTCAGTTCAGTGCTGCACTGACATCGAGAGGAATGCAAAAGATGTTGAAGGTGTCCTCACATCTTCTGAAATCTTGTAAATGGAAGTGAAATTTATCTTTGAGTTGCTGAATCTCTTCTGCATATTTTGCAGAATCATCTGGATTCTCCTTCAACATTTCAAAATGAACAAGGTTATTAGAGTGAAGTTGTGATTCCCACAGCAACAGCTTGGATTCAAACTCCTTGATCTTGTCAAACATGGCATGGATGAGCTGATCATTTCCTTGGAGCCTCAAATTCAGTTCATTGAGATGCTGAGTAAGGTCGATCAAAAATTCAAAATCACACATCCACTCTGATTGCCAAATTCCTTCAATGGCTTCCCCTTCATATCTAAGAAGAGTTCAATTTCTTCCTTCAAATCAAACTCATCTGAGCATCTGATCACAGCGTAGCCATCGCACTTCAGCAAATAAACCACATCTCCATAATCAGATGCCATGTCACTCAGCAACTCGGATTGAATCATCGCCAATTTAATTTGATCTGATGAAATTCACAAGCTTCACAATAACTGCAACAACATTTTCCATCCCCAGAGATTTTGCATATAAGTGCTCTTGATGCAACAGTGACACAAAATTAACTCACAACCAGCCAGAGCCCTGGCTTCTTGATAGATTAGAGTTTTCAAGCCATTCTTTCCAACCATTGATGGGGCCCCATCAGTTGCAATGCCACTCAGCCTCTCTAAAGATAGTACTGAAGTGGTTGGGGCTTTCATCAACTCCGCTTTCAAATCTGCACCAGTTATGCCCATCATTCCCACCATACCCGCTAACTCCAACTCCTTGGTTATGTTAAATTCAGCATCAATGCCTTGAATGAAGACAACCAGTTGAGCTACATGGGACATGTCAGTGCTCTCATCCAATGCTATGGAAAACCACTTGAAATTTGATGTTCTGCATTTCAGAATGTCTTCAATGTTCTTTGACATGTCATCAACCTCCTACCCACAGTAAACCTTGACAGGCTAATTTTTGAAATAGCCTTCTTCTCAGGAAATGCTACATTAGCCACAGCTTCAAGATAATCCTTCACCATCTCGCCATCACCAAAGGGCTTCATACGTTTTGCCAGGATTTTGGAGACAAAATAACCGGCATGCACCAAAATGTCTGCCTTAGCAGTGGCTTTCTTGAAGAGATTTTGTTGGCCTGCAAGACGTTTTTCAAATTCTCATACCTTATCTTTCCACACCTGGCCCTGAAGGGTACCATATTTAGATGCATGCTTTGTACTGTGTCTCCTGACATTATATTCTTTAAGGACAGCCACAGATTAATTGCAAATTAAGCATACTGCAGTCTCTTTAACACTGGTGAAGAAATTGTTGAATTTGCGTGATTCATCCTCTACTTTTCACTTCTTCTCTGAGGCCATGTCTGATGGTCTGAAAAATCCTGAAATGTGCACACAAATTTGCTACACGTGATGATACACCCTATTGTCACTCTCCTAGCTGTGGAAACATGACACAATGTTGCTGGTTGGTGGTGGCCGAGTTGGCCTAGAGCTGAGCTGGCTAGTGCGTGCCCGGCCTTAATCCCTGTCTAGTCCTAACCATGTGCTCCCCACAGGCGTCGAGATCAAAGTCTTATAGCTGCCGGTGTAGCAATTTCAGATTACCCCCACTTCACCTTATCCCATCGGTAACTTCATTCAAATCGTGTTCAGATTACCAAGAGGTAGGATGAAATCGATTTCAAATTACCGGGGTTAACTTGAAATGGGGGGGGGGGTAAGCTTGAAGTCTTTACACTGGCCCCAATGGCATTCGGGTGAAAAAACAGGAAAATAAAATTACTTTGCCAAAGCCTGCAGGTTGCTCATGACTGAATTAAACCCATGAAACAATATCAAAAGAGAATGGCTAATTCTGGCAAATTTATCGAAATAAAAAGTTACACCAGACCTTGAGAGGTTCCAATGAGAGTTATTTTGGGGTTACACTGACCATTTAGGTATTTATGGAGCAGCAAGCCTTTCAACATGGCAAACATCCATTTTTTTTTTTACAGTCTAGAAGTTTGGCAGAGAAAAGTGAATTCTTCTCACCATAAAAGAAAAGTTGATAAAAAAAAGAGGTCATGTTGACATTATTTACAAAATATTATGGAAAAATTATTTAAATACAAATTAATAGCATCTAAAAATTTTTCTTTTTATAATTTAAGTATTTTAAGTTCAAATATACAAGGCAGTTAAAACATCAGAGAACGCATAAACAAATCTTTGAACTGCACAGTAAAATAACTTTTCTAACAAAAAAGGTTGGTTGGGGTGGTAGAAATGAGCTGTGGAGTAAATAATTTTTCAGACTACCACACACATTATCATCATTAAAGGGCCCCTAGGGAGCTTAATCTACCAGTGATATGAACTAGCAAACATGTGCACAAAAGCACATTATTACATACTTATAAATGTGTGGCACAAGTTATGTAAAGGAGTTAAGAGCACATAGTTTTAAAAACTTTCATTTATTTATCAAAACTGGATGGGGATAAGTTCAAGATTAAATGGTCAATCAGATTCAGATTAAACAAGCAAACAATAACTAACAACAACAAAAAAAGCAACAAATGAAGGATTGACAAAAGCTGTTTCAACCAAAACTTTTTTTTGGTTCAATAATGAAAATTAAACTGATCTAATAATTAAATATTAATTCCTTCTTTCTCTCAAAGTCTCTGCCATCTCCTTTCCCTGGTTATTTCTTGCTTATTCTTTGAAGGTTCAGACTCCTTTCAAATGTAAATATTATTCTGCTCAAATTTCACATGCTTCTATAATTGACTAGGTAAATAAAAAAAAAACTAGTTCATGTGCTTGTATGGGGTGACATCAAGCCAAAACTTAAAATTCTGATACTGAAAGATATATACATATTTAAAATATAGAAATAAATTTCTAAATAAGAGAATTTATCTCCCTGCCAATAGAAGGCAGAGGGTTAGTTCAGACATTTCTCATACTTCCATAGTAACAAAAATAGTTAACTAATGAAGATATGTTGTGATGTTTCACTGACTGCTATCATCAGAATTTAGTGGATTGTTTGTAAAAAGTTAATTAGCTGTAGATGCTTTTGCAGATAGTTTTCTAATTTTGATTTACAAGGGACCTGGGCTGGTTTTACATTCATAACCTTGATAAACTACATCAAAGCAATAGCAGTTTTCACCAATGTTTTTGCCCATGTTGGCTAAACCTTCATTCCATAAACTGATTGTCTTTTATACAAAAAGATTTACATGACTACTAGTGAACAACAATGGTGGCAAGAGAGTGAAACAATAAATATCCATAATGATATCATTAGCTTTTAGAAATTAAAAAAAAAGTAAAAAGTAAAATTAGATTCTAAATGCTAAAGTTTCTAATCTTGCAAAGTAAGAGATTGTTTTTTATTTTTTTCTTATTCAAGGAACAATTGGGAAATTAGAAATTAAAATCGGAATAGATAGATATCCAATACGAAAATCTGTACCAAATAATGCATGCTTGCTTGCTGCATTTTAATTGCACCAGATTTCAGATTAACTCTATTTAGTAAGAAACACTGATTTTTGTTCTCTAAAAGAAATTTTACAATGACTGAAATAAAAATTACCTAGAAAAACATTTAACTCCGCTTCAAAGATCCCATTATTGTTGGTCTTTGCAAGTATGTGTTTCTACGCTGCATTCAAAAATTCTTGTCTCAACAGCAATATTCTTTAACTACCCTTTTCCTTTATTTTTTAAATTAACAAACTTACCTTCAAAAGAGTACAGGTACTTCCTTTAACAAAATAATGTATGTTACTTCATACAGTATGATTAAGAATCAATTTCCTTTTTTAAAATTATTGCAGAAAAAGGAGAGAGATAAAGGTATCCTCAGAAAAAGGATTTTAAAGTATGCCCAAACTCTCCAGATTCATGTAAAGCTTATATGGTGGACAAGAGAACACCTGTCGGTCTGTTGGGTGCAGAAATCATTTGATGATAATGATGAACATTAGAACTTTCAAGTTTATGGTTTAATACAAGACGACAAGATTGTACATAAAAAATTGGTAAATCTGTTAAAATCTTGGGTTTCTCAAACTGCACAGATAGGCAAGTTTTCATATATCAGAAAACTTGCCTAACTGGATGATTAACAGTATAGAGCTCAATACACAATCATTGCGTAGTGTTGTGCTACAAAACACATGCAAACACTATAAGGTAAAGAGCAATGTAAATGAGAAGGGAAGTTTACCATTTTTTTTTTTGGGAGAGAGGGACCCCTTTCCCAGTACCAAAGTGAGGGTAATTTTTTTTCCTTTTATCAGAAATTAGCAGCACACATTTTACTGCATGTTCTTTATCTTTCCAATTCCAAAGTTAATTTCCAGCACATTCAAGCTTCTCTGTATTCCCAAACAGCTTTGCTGACCAGTCAGTTACCCTTGCCAATTAAAATTTGGGGAAACTGGTCAGTTTGATCACAGACATGAATTTTCACCATCACCTTTTAAATCACATGGCTTAATTATTAACACTGTTTTGGTACACAAAGCACATTTATCTCATGAGCCCAATCCTCAGTTACTGACGCCTTTAAAATTAACCACCAACAAACAAGACTTTTTTTAAAATCAATAGTTAAACTAAAACAAAAAACAAAAAATCTGCAACTAAAGAGAAATTGATGAATGCAATAGCAAATCAAGTATGAATTCAGGTAAAGTGGCATGAATAGGAAAGGAATTTTGCCCGGCTAATGGAAATAAAGGAAGGAAACTGATCAGGAGTCTGTGCATAATGTAGAGTATTAATGCCAGAAACACTTACAGTATTTAGACAATCAGCCATGCATTCATATCCTCAATATGCTCATGGCCAATAGAATGCAGGATGGGGTTCTTTCCAAAGACTGATGTTTGCACTCCAAAAGCAAGCTCTTGATGCATTTGATAAAAAATTACGAAAGAAATAGAAAACAAATCACAAAATTGTGGGGTTCCCCCACTAAATAATATGGTAAAATTTAATGTTCTTTAATAATAATCATCTTTGTGTGGGACTTGAATTGCTATGCTGAACAATCTCTGAGTATCTATCCAACAGATCCTAAAATGAAAATTAAATCACTATAGACCACAGGGCAAACTAAATCTTTGCTCCATTAAGCAGATCTATCAAAATGAAGCCAGTTAATCCTTCCTTACATCTCATCTGCAGGAGTATTACATAGTCCGGGTTTGGCATCTTTACTGTTTTAGTGATATGTAGCTAAAAACAATTTGTGGGATGACTGACCTTAGTCACTGAGTAAATATCATATGGTGATCTATTCAAGACATTCTAAAATGTAAAAGGTAGGATCAGTAACCTGAAAGCTCAGTTATTTATTGGCAAACATATTTCAAATAAATAGAATTTTTATTTATGACATGTACCTACACTCTAATAATAAATCAATAGATAAGAACATTAATTTATTTAGAAACTCAGTCACAAACAGATTGTTCTCAGTTGTCTGTGATCTAAAATACAGGATAATACATAGGAGATGCATATGACAGATACCATCTGCACAGGTGATGGCTTAAATTTCTGTTTAACAAAGTCTTTTTTTTGCCTCAGTAGTGAATAATCTTCATACATACTACAACCTTCAGACATTGTCACATATCTGAAAAATAGGTAAATGCACTAGGGTACATTTATCAATCAGACATTTCATATTTGTAAGCTAGTTATTAAGGCTGTGACAACTCACATTTGTGATTCATTTCTTTTTAATAAATAAAAAAGTGAAATACCTTGCCCAAAACATTTGCAGGAAAAAAAAAAAGCAACAGCCACTACTTCTGTATTTGTGTAGAGGACAAATTAGTTAATTTTAAATTAACATTCTTATGTATCATAAAAAAGGAGTCTATATAGTGTTACTTTTAATTTCCACCCCAAGTGTTTACTGGAACTTATCAAAATTCAAAAGTTTGGTACTGGGCAATTATTGAGACCAACAAAGTAAAAAAAAAAAATTTAACAAAAAATTGTTTTTAAAACTGAAAATTGAAACCCAAATCTTCATATCTTTAATGACACTTGATGCACCGCCATTTAGGCACTAGAATATCTCATGTTTAGAGTACAAGCCAAGTCACACTGAGCATACAGGTCAGGCAACATAAGTATTAGTAAAAGGAAAATGTCTTTAGAGTCACTTCTTTTAGTAAAACCTCATTGTTAAAACAGCACTCCATCCATGAACAATTATCCAACATTCATATTTGTTTACTATAGCTAAGTTATTAAATCAAAACATTTTCTAGAAAATATTTCAGCAGAAGTATGCATGGTATCCCCTCCCCAGTGATGTAGTTTTTGTTGCTTTACTTTTTCTTTCCTTCCTTTTTAAGTCAGATGCACAAGAGCTTCTCAGAAAAGAATTCAAAAGGTCTGGCAAAATTTTGTGACCTTTGGGCTCCCACCTGCCATTTATGAAACAAGAAGTTTGCTGTTATGCTGCTCTGATTTCAAATTTGCACACATCCCTCAACTCCAAAATAAACATAACGAAATATACCAGAGCAACCAAAACGAAAGCAAATTTTCAAAATAACTATACAAACAGCTTGCTGGAGTTTCGATACTTTCAATAAAACCTACAATTTCTTTAAAAAATGTTAATGTAGGAAAGTGAAACCTGTAAATCATAACAGCAATGGCATCTTTACCCTGAGTAACAGGATTTCATAAAATATTTTAGCAATTTAGCTTTTCCGGAATTCACCGATCTTGGATGTACAGAACAAAACAGTCAGCAATAAAACCACTAAAAGGTGGTTTCTTTCTATCAAAGATTTCTCAATAAAAAAGTTTTTAAAGTCTCTTACATACTAAACATGTAATATAGATATTATTCAGTCTATCAATTTTAGTATGGGTATTTACATGTGCTTATATATATATATAAGCACGTGCGCGCGCGCACCTTTTTAAAAGTGGGGATAAATGTGGCATAACAAACATTAGGTAAAAGAAATATGGCAAACTATAAAACTTCTAATTCTTTGTAGCGCTATTTTTAGCAAGAGAAAACAATGAATGTTCGATTAAATACATTTCATTTAAAACAAAGGGTCTGCTTCGAACAAAGCGTGTTCAGGGGACCATTCCAAGTTCAATCGAATAAAATTTTAAAAAACGTATTTAGAGGGGGATTGTATTTTTAAAAAGGAAGGCTCCTACAGACATGGGTGGTGGACGTGCTACAACATACCACCAAGTAACAACGTATGGACGACCACATTTGGATTTTACAAAAACGAGATATTTCCAGCCCTTTGTTGAATTGTGGTTGGGGGGGGGCTATGAGAGTTAAACAGAGATCCGACCGCTTTAGTTTGTTTTTTTTTCTTTTCTTTAAGCGAAGTCTAGGAGGTGAAAAACTTACCTCGTCGAGCCGCAGGTTCACTCGGCTCCATCTTCGGCCAGAGCGAACTGCAGATGACGCAGAAGACCAAAAGAACCACAAATATATTTCTTCATAATGTTCACGTCTCCCAAAGAACCGGGGGAGGCCAGGCAAGGAGGGACGACTTCACGACGAGAGAACCGCTCGTCCACCAACGGGTGCTAACCATCTTCTTTAGAATAATTCGTTCATCCGCTCGGAAGTCCACTTCTTTTTTCTTCTTCCTCCCTCTCCCACGTTCATAGGGCATCAAACTTTCATTTTTTCCTTCCCAACGCATGTCGGGCATCACGTGACTGTCGCCCTCCTCGAGCATAACATTCGAAATAGCCACGGCCCCGGTCACTCTCGCACAGGAGCGGAAACCGAACCGAAAGCCTCAGGTGTGCTAGTTAAAATAATAATAATAAATTCAAATGAAAATTATGCGTAATATTGCTGTTTAAACAAAACATTCCGTAAAATAGTTGCTGTGTTGAATAAAACTACAAAAAAATGTTAATGATTCCCATGTCTCAGCGTTCTAGTCTGTGCGCGCGTGCGTTATTAGATTTTTAAATATTGTGCAGTACTTAGAATACAATGCCCTAACTTTTCCTGGATGCCTCCTTTTAATGTGAGTCTTCGTAATTTTTAGTTTTCCCCCTTTTTTTTTTAAAAAAAAAGTTTCTATGCATTTACAAAGATAAATAGCTTTGGTTAGCAGTAATCTCTTTACTGAGGCCACTTGACAACAACATAGATCATCCTATGATTTATCAGCTATTCAGGTGTTTTCTGCAGCATCCTTCAAACTAACTACTCAAGAGATGGTACTAAGTTTTAATACTCAAAACTATGCTAGCAACGGGCTATTGTCTTGCATCAAACTAAAATATTTTTGTGGAGGTTTGTAATGATTTCTTCCTTTCTGGAGAGTTTTAAATAAGGCACATGCTAAAGAAAACAAATAAGAGAAGGATATGAAGCTTTCTATAATTATAGAAAAATGATCTCGTCTTAATATATTGTCAAAATTGAGCGAGTCGAAAGGTTAGCACAGTTAGTAACAGACAGTAATAGCAATCACACTTGTTTCTTACAGTCTCCTCCTCGTTTCGTTTTTTGTTTTTTTTTTAAAACAAAAATTAGAGAATCTCTTCCCTTCATATGGAAAAACAAAAAAAATTATAAGCGGATCAGTTAATTATTTAACAGCCTAAGGGAGATAGCTCTTTAAAAAATAATGCTTTAAATCTCCACTTTTCAGATTGCAGTAAACATCGTGGTTTCTAAATCGTATGTTTCATGTAACCGCATTGTTTTATGTTTACAATGGAAATTTTCTAGCGCTATTACAAACTTAGAACCTCAAAGTATCTTTCAAGTCGATGACGTTTGTAAATACGGAGCTATTGTTCTTCTCTTTAGGGTTCACGCCAATGTAGTGGTGAAAATTTCTGGAAAACTTACAAAAATAAATAAATACAGACAAACATATATTGAATTTATTTACTCTTTTTTAAAGCAAATACTGAACGTGGTGAGATTTTTCTTTTATTAGGGATACTGTTTCATATTCAAATTAATGCATTATTTACTGAACTGCTATAATAATCAGAGAAAGAAAAGGGGTCTCACTTTATCGTTTATAAAATGCATTATCTTTGCAAATAAATAAATACATATCCGACGAACCTTACATCAAACTTGTAAGCAATTAGTTGCTTCAAATCTTTTGCTTACTTATAGATCCAGCAAGATATTTCTATAAATATTAAATTTAGTACATATAGTGTTATGGTGTTCATCTAATATAATTCCTTTCTGCTAATATGAATAATGGTTAGCTCATTCAGTACTTCTATATAACTGTTAATGAACCTCATTTTCTTGACTGCTATTGTTTAGTTTGGCAGAAAAAAATTATTCCTAAAAACAGAATTCCATATGTAACGAGGCTCTCAATTATTTCCCTTTCTAAATCTGGTTACTCCCAATAAGAAAAATTATGGAGAAAGTCAGAATTATACAGGGTGCTGTGCAAACATCCATTTACAAAATAAAAAGAATAGCTCGGTTAAGAACTTGAAGAGCTTGGATGGAAACTACTGAGCAATGGTGTATTATTGGATGAGAACAGATTTAAGATAGTTGCTTCTATCTGATATTAATAAGTTAGAAGAAAGGCCAGAGAAAAATATAAGCAGATCTGCATTTGTGCTACATTTTAACTTAGTGATAGAAATGAGAATGTTGGAGGTTGTTTTGCTGGTTATTCGACTGGTAACTTGACACAAAATTAATGGATTTCTCAGAATAGAGATATTTCAGTATTTTGCAATGCCATGCATTTCTATCAAGGCATACTGTAACAAGATAATGATTCAAATTCCCTGCAAAGTTCAATACCAAGCTAGAAAATAATAAAGGAATTTTTTAAACATATGTAGATGTTCACAGCCTTCTCGGTGTTTACAAAAGAAAAACTGGTGGAATATGTTTACATATGCATAAATATTGCTTTATCAAGAATTTATAGATAATTTGGTAAGGAATTGTGTAACTACCTATGAAAAACAGTTAATAGTTTTTCTGGTCTGTATACAGGAAGAAGTGGATAACTACTAGGAATGGTAACAGTACTTATTTTCAATGAAGCAGAAAACTTACCAACCAAACTCTAAAGACTGAAATGAATACTTGTAAATCAGCAGGTAATAATGTTTAAACTATACTTTAAAATACAATAATAAAATTACAGTTTACATAGAATCAACAAATGTGCAAGCGATTTTCACAAATTGCACATAGATAAAGAGGTACAGGTTAGCAGACTACAACCTGGTTATTTCTTCCTAAATGCCCATGTTCATATGATAGAAGCAAGTAGTTACAACTAATTGGATTTTCTTTTGGTCTTGCATCAGCAATATGAAAGCAGGCACAAAAATTAGTTTCTTTAGAAAATTCCTGAATCCAGATTTAACCTGTCTGTCCGGCTGTTCAATAAAGGTTAAATGTTACAAAAAAATTTTTTTGACTGTAGAAAGTGACAGAATAGCTGTATTCTACATAGCCAACTTTGTCCATACCTCACAAATATCTAATGAATGGTTGTGATAGTAAAGGTCATGTGTTTTATTTTGTATGTATGCTCTGCATAAAAGATACTCAGATTATCTAAATCTTTTTGGATATACGCAGTAAAAGTTACTTTCAAATTCAATTGAAAAGTAAAAGATGATTGTAGAAATTCAAGAAAGATTATATAAACTGGTTGTGTACTTACAAACAAGTGTGATTCCATGCTTTCTGACAAGTTTGCATGTGCATGATTTTACTGACAGCCATGATGAACAAACCAACTATAAAATATGTATTAGGAAAGAGAGAAAGAAAGAAATTTTGTTTGTTTGGATTTTGTAGAAGATAGCTAAGCAGGTGTCTGTGGTGATGTTCACATTCAAAAAGATGCTAAGACACCAGGCACAGGATACTGAGCTCGAGGCAATCATTGGGAAACAGAAAGGAATCCTGACAGTAAAATGCCCTGATGTGCAGTAGGGAGGGAGAGATAGATAGAACAGTTATAGAGCTATATGGATAAACTGATCTGAATTGGAAGATTGTAAATTATGTCACTAACTTTCTTACAATGAATAATTCTTTCTCCTCTAGTAGCTGATCCTGTTCTGCAATCATGCACTAATACCTAAAAGAAGTTTATGATCTGGCCAAATGAAATTTCCTGTCTGGAAAATGTCAGTTTTTTTCTAGAGAAACCATTGTGATGAATAGATGGCCTGGAGCAGTTAGTGGCAACAATGACAAGAGTCTTAGGATGTGACTGAAACTTTGTGCCCTAAATAAGATTGCAGAGATCAGGTTTATGTTGAGTCAGTGACATCATTGTTCTACCCACCATCATTGTTTGTTTTAGTGGCAAAATAAAAGTGAAAGCAGTTTACACTGACCTTGAGTTTAGTCATTTAACCTCAGACTTTGTGGACACTATATCTCCCCAAAGTCACTATATCACTAGTATTTCTGGCTTTTCACCATCCTACTTGTCATTTGATTCATCAATCATTAAAGAACAAAGGCTTTGCTGGTGCACTCATACGGAGCAGTAACTTCTGGTGCAATGGCTTTTTAAAAATAATTTTGGTAGCTTTAGTTCTCTCTCACCAACATTGTGGAAACCAATTCAGTGAAGTGGTCAGTCACAACTACTGGAATACTGAAAGGTTGTCTTCTGCAATAAACTCAGTAAGCATAATTTCTGAGCTTTTTTTATTTCTCCACATGGCTTCAAGATTTTAAATGCGTGTTAAGGTCATAAATCCCAGAAGCTGCTATTTTTATGATTTGGGAACAATATACAAATGCATAAGTTTCATCTTGTGATGATGGTTTTTACACATTTATATTTCTCAATCCAATCGTGATAAAACTTGGATAAATAGATTCCATTTTTTTTGTGGCCAATGAAATCTCGTCTAAGTAAAATATAGGGATATAGTGCATGAAGTTGCTGGATATAAAAATACAATTTTGAAATGAACTTTCGGAATTGAAAAACAATATCCATGAATTATCATTACACAGCCATGAGATCGATATTTTGCTTTAAATCCATGAAGCTTGACAGCTATGTCCTTCTACTACTACTACTACTACTACCAATATTTTGTTGTTCCTAATGCCAGTTCATCCCCCTGTTGTCATACTGGTAACATCAACTCTGTCTGTCATTTACACATATAATTTGAATTTAAATAGAAATACAATAAAGTAGTTGTTGCTCTCCCTCTGGATATTTATTATCTTATGTGTGTCTCCAAGGAAGAAAAAGAAATGTGTGCTTCCAGGTAAAATGACGATGATGCTTTTCAAGTCAGAGAGAAAACAAAACAATAGACGAACAATGTACGACTTGGCGTTGGCGAAGATTTTGTAGTTTTAACTTTGCTGATAAGCTTCGTATTTAAGAGATAAGCAACAGGCATATAGAAAAGAAATAAAAAGCTAATATTCGTAAAGTGAAAGTTTGTGTTTGCTTGTGAAAACCCAGTTTTGTATTTAATGAAGTGTGGCATGTCAGGGAAAAAGGTTTAAGTTTCCATGATTGATTTGAAGCATAGTAAATATGTTAATATTTCATAAAAATTAAAATAAATTTTAAAAGTGGTGAGTTCATGTTAGTAGGTTAACTATGTAAGGGAAATTATCATTGCATTCTATCGGAAAAGGTACAATGGAAACATCACTTTTCGTCCGAACACCAAGGTTAGGTAACGTATATCCTAGTTGTAGTTGGATGGGAGACTACCCGAGAACCTCTAGATACTCATGGCAATATCACCTTTATATTTCTATAATAACAAAGCTTATTTCAGATTATGTGTTTTGGTACGAAAGCTAAAAAGCACTTTCAAATTTAAGAAAAGAAATCCAAATATATTTATACATCTAATATTTACAAGTTACTTAGTTTGATTATATAAAAATTGAAATTCTACATTGAAGTGTTTATTAGGAAATATTTCTTATATCAGAAGGAATAATTACCATATACATTTTATAAACTCGTTTTTTTTAAAAAATATTATTATTTTGTATGGTATTTTACTTTTTTTCTGATGATAATTTATAAAGTTCGGGCACGCACTGCCAAATACTGGTGGAGTCAGGATAGTCGGGTGCACAATATAACTGGATGTCGAGTGATGTTTAGTAATGGCTTCCCTGATTCCAAAACATCATGTGAAGGACGATTTATGTACGACTAGGCCGCCATATCGGGAAGGACGAAAACAAAAAGCGGTGAAAGTAGGTTTCAATGGATGTAATGTATTTTCAGTGTTGGCCATCTTTCACTTTTTAAGCGTTTGTGTTCGTCGTCACTGCACCTACCTGTGTTTTGCTGGTAGTCTGATGAATGTCGTCGAATTACTACTTTTTGGGGGCTCGTACCGCGCGTGTGCTCCCTTGGCTCGGCCAGTATTGTGTTAGTCGTCGCTGATTTATCGGCATCTTTCTTCCTAATTCCCCCTTTATCATCGCGGTCAGAATGAAATGAAGTGACTGATTTGTTTTTGTTTTAGTCCGATAGAAATTTATTTGGTGGGATTAATCGTGGATTCTGCCCCACACAAACAATTTAATATTTGTAGGCGAGCGAAGAAACAAAAGATTATGATCGATAGTTCGAAAATGGAGTTACTAAAAATTTAAAACTTTATCGATAATTATTGCGCTAACCAAAGGTTTTGCATTAATTTATCGTACTGTTTTTTCCTGCCTCTATGTATTAACTGAACCAGTTAAGTAAATCGTAGAGAACGGGGAAGTAATAGGAATGTAGTTTGATTTTAGACATAACGATGGAACATTATAGAATTTAATCGGTGAATTTGAACTACTACATATTTACCTGAGATAGGTGCAGATTATTTGCTGTTTGCTTTAAAGTAGATTCAGAAAGATGAATAAACTTTAGTTGGAGGATAATGCATGAAGTATTTTTTTTGTTTTCACAGACTGATTTTACGTAAAAAATGTAATAAACTATATCAAATTATTGGTCTAACTTTTATATTAATTTTTCTTATTCACCTTATTTTAAAATACCTTGATTTCTAGAATTCTGGAATGATGATTGTGAAATTATTTTTTTAGTTCTATTCTGTGGTATTCTAATATAGTCTCAAACGTTTGGTCTCTTAAACAAGATTTTTTCTTCTTTGTACTGCTAAATTCTGTGCTGGCTGGTGGGGGGGGGGTAATTTCAGATGTATTTTATGATCTGACAGGAGATACCGTAAGAATAGTAGCCCAGAGTTATTACTATGAGTAGTAATAGTAGTAGTAGAGATAACTCATTCTTATCCATTCATAACCACTCTACTTTGACCTGTAAATAGTGTTATCTAAAAATTCGTTTTGTATTAAATCATCAAATTTTGAGAAAGTGCCCCATCTCATCCATTGGATTTTGATGAAACTCCTACTGAATGTATGTGTATTGGGCTGCCAGATCAAAGTTTGCAAAGTTGTATCCCCTGTGTCACACTAGCTTCAAAGATACAGGTCTTTAACTATAGGCTACTAGAGTAGAAAATGCTGCTTTAATTTTCACATGTGATAAAAAGCAGAGTTTCTAGTACAATATTTTGTAGTAGATTCCAAAAATTGTGCCAGAAATGGTCAGTAACCAAGAACATACCAGGAGGATATACCAAAACCGTGTCGGTTCTTTGCAGGAACCAAACTCAAGCCCTTGACTTTATCAATCCATTAGGCTAATTGCTGAACCACTATGCAAATGGAATATGCATAATTTTAAAAAAATCTTAGAAATAAAGATATAAATCCATTACTTATATGTATATGGAAAATTTAGAAAGGTAGCACCATAGACTAATACTTCTTAACTGATAGTTGAGGTAAGAAGTCTCATGTAAGTTTTGCAGTGTGCTTGAGGAAAACAGAGCAATTTCTGATTTTTATTATAGGTGTACACAGTAGTTCAGGAATCTTGCTACTTACTTGTACAAGGTGTACCCATGGTGGGTGCTTCTCATGAGCTTGTCAAATTATTTGCACTGCATGGAGCAATAGAGGAGTACCGGATTCTAGATGAGTACCCGGCAGAGGAGTATACTGAAGTGTACCTGATCAAGTTTAAAAAAATTCTTTCTGCAAGGTAGGAATTAACCCAAAACCCCTGCTGCTTATAATTAGGTCTCAGAATTAATGGTACCCAGGCAAGCAGTCTGGTTTACAGAAGAATTTTTTAAAAAATTTAACAAAATGCCAATGCACCAATGATGATTGTAATTTTTCTATTTATAATTACTTAGTTTTAACAAACAAACTAACTTCCATGATTTGGTTTCATTTTAATCACCTTTTACATACATTTGGAGAGTGGAAAAAGAAAATTGTACAAATTTCATACAACACCTCACAACTGTATTGCTCAACTGAACACAGTACAACACTTTGTTCAACTATAGTACATGCAATTGTTTGTCTCCTCTTGACAGGAGAATTCTGCTTTCCACATATTTGAAAAAGTTTAAAGTTTACATTGACTCTAGTTTTTTTGAAATTAATGATAGATGTAAATTATTACCAAAAAAAAAAAAGTTTTAGCTATGAGGCTAATTAAATTGTTTAAACTTTAGTATTCCTGTAATTATTTTAGAGGCATTGAATTGTGGTACTTTATTTTATCGGTCCACATTATGTTAAGTAACCATTGTGGACATTCAAGGAAAACGTGTCACAAATAGTAATAAAAAAGAACCAGAGATATCATCTTAATCATAACAATTTGATAAATTTAGCATTTTCAACTTTTATCAGCTCTCTTGTCTATCAAAGATAATTTGTTTTAATAAAAATGAGAAAGGAAAGAATAGGATTAGTGAATTTGTTTTTACTAGACTTATAATTTTATTAATTTTGACTTCTTATTTATGGGTGCTAGTGGCCTGATGATTAATTTACTGGACTGTCAAGACTTTGAGTGCCCAAACCTGGTTCCTGGTCAGAGTCAGTTTGGCATACTTTCCTGGCATGGTTTCTTCTCATTCTTATTCACTAGCTGGTCATGTGGGTTTACTCTAGGTACTCCAGCTTCCTCCCACACACAAAAATGAAGATCTCTAGTTGGAATTTCTTTGCTGAAGTTGGAAATCCCAGCTTCTTGTGGCACAAGATAGGCTACATTCTCTAGTGGGTAACTATAGCAGTATGCTCCTTCTCCAGGGTTGTCTATGTAGAGAGGCTATATGTGTTGTTGAGACTGGTGTACAGCACAATGGTAATAACAACATCTGTGTTTAGAGGTCAGACTAACAGGCAGAATTTAAAAGAAAATGATTCGGAGATAATTTTTGTTAAATAATAGAAAGACAAAAAAGGAAGAAGAAAAAAGCATAAAAATGACAAGATTTTACTCAAAGAATAATTAAAAGATTATCAACTTGCTTTGTAAATATTTTTGTTAATATTAAACTTGGCACTTCCATCCCTTCTTTGAAAGAACATTTAGATTTTAGTTTTCTGTTACTATGAATGCAATATTACTTTGTGATTGTGTAGGCATAAAATTTTTGCTGCTTTATTTTTTTTCTTTAAATTATTCACAGCCACTTTTTATTGCTTTAGTTTTTTTCATCAAGCACATTCACTTATTTTACAAGTACTCTTCAGCATGGTCTGAACATTGCAGCTTTCTGTGTATGTTATTCCAGATGACGAGTCTAAGACAATATACATATTTGCTATTTTATTGCCAGATAGTAAACTACATCAAAACTCAATTACATTTCACATTGTCATTGCTACATTTCACATCACAGTAAAATGCTACCCTTCTAGGTACAGTTTATCATTATCAGATATAATTTTGGAAACTATAACTCTTGTTTAAAATATTTAATATCAACAATGTGATTTTATGATTGCTTTTATCACTGGGTGAGTAGTTTGTTGTGAAGAAATGAAAAAATTCTGTTATTATACCAAAGTTATTCCAACAAGTTATACACAAATAGATTATTTATAGATGGTAAACCAGTTTTCTTATTTGTTTGTTTTTTTCTTTTTGTTTTAGCACAACTAGACTTTAAAAAATACACATTCTATTTTGGTAACAAAAGTTATTTTATAATGAGAAGAGTACTTATTATATCAAATAAAAGTGAAAGAAAACATCAATGAATACAGTACATCTAACTTGTCACTCTTTCTATCTCTAACATTCATTGGGTTGATGATTAGCCATTGATGCAGCAGGCTGCAACTTACAACAAAGAAATGCACAGTAGTTATTACTTTCTGCATCAAAAGACCTACAAGAACTCTCTATTTTTGGATGCAGGAGGAAACTGGATTGGCCAGAGGAAATCCACTCAGCCAGCTGGTGAAGAAGAGTGAAGTACAGCAAGCAAAGTCAGTCCCCAGAAAGAACCAAACTCAGACCCTTAACTTTAGCAGCCCAGTAGAGTAATCACTGAATCACTGTACCATCCAACTTGTCAATAGTTGGTCTCCAGTGCAGAAGTCATCTTTGCAATGGTGATAAGTAGTTTTTATTTTTGTACTTAAAAAGTAGTCAGAAAGCGATAATATGACAAGTTGGAAGGGGAAGCAAAATGACAAAAAATGTTTGCAGGATAAATTATGGAGGGGGGAGGCTGACAAAATAATATCAGTTATGTGGAATGTGCATAGTGATGAAAGTTTTTTAACATAAAAAAAATAGAAAATACTAATTTTTTTTTACTTAAGTATATTTCTTGTGATTCATTTAGAATTTTTTATAATATAATTTTTTTTGTTTTTGTTATTGTGCTGCCCCATCAGAGCTCTCAATAAAAAAAACAAAGAAAAAAATTTTCATTCAATACAAATTGTAAACGTCTCTGGTCTTGTCCAAGTTTATCCATTACTTTCAGAATAAGTGCCTGCTTGCTAGCTGTAACGTTTGCTCCACGAACACTTAAAGTTGACCTCAGCCATGTTTACACCCCTCTTCATTGTGCTAAATGACCTTTCTGCTGAGCATGTTGTTACTGACAATGTCAGAGCAATGTGAATGGAAGGGAAAATAGATCAGTCTACTCTAACAACTCAATGAGTCCATTTTTCAAAATTCGCTAACACGTTGTTCCCCCTTTTTGGACCACAGCCACCAATGTTAGATCAAAATGTCTGCTGTCTGAATTGTCTTGGAACAGCTAATTCAATATTCAACATCTTTGACTTTGAAAACTGTTGAACTTTAGCAAAGAGTTTGTTGAATTATTCTGCTTTTTTGTCAGTGTTCATGAAACAGTAATAAGCTCCTGAACATGATCATACACTTTTATGATATTAATTTCAACAGCTTGGAGAGCTTGTGTTACAGATTCTAGCATAGTTGAATAGCTAGAAATTAGATAAAAAATAAATGTCATTGTGCTTAAAGCAGATTGTAATTGGTGCTCATTTTGTTGTTTTACCTTAAGCCAATTTGCTTAACTGATCAAAAATGCATTCAAAATTGTTGGAAAAATTCTAATACTTTTGTATTTTGCAGTCCATCATATTTCAGATAGTAGTGGCACATTTGGGAAAAGACTCTTTGGACTCTCACAGGAACATTTTATGATAGCTTTGATTGTACCAATTGTATTGCATATCTCGGGTACACAATTCAAGTCATTCACAACCAGAATGAGTTTATGAGCAGCACAATGGACAAACAGAGCTTTTGGATACTTACGTTTTATTGTAGCTTGCAAAAATTTTCTTTTCTTACATCTGCAGGGCTGTAAAGCAGACTAAGTGAACTAAGATGGACAATAGTGACAGCTAACAAGTTTTGATGAACTACGTAACTCAATGTAAAGCTGCTGTGTGTGCAGTCTAAATCTGAAACTAGTTATAGAGTCAGTCATATCTCTTTACTAACATTCCTGTAGTGTCTTCACAATAATAAGTAGGTTATATTATCAATATATAACAAAATTCAATGCAGTGTGGCTATAATTTTTAAAAGTATGCTAATCTTTCTAAAAAAAGGAAGACATGGTTGTGTGCTAACATGGTAAATGGTAATCAGAATTTTTTCTATTTTTTTTTTACTTCCAGATTTGCTAAACGAAAGTTGGATGACTACTCATTTTTTGGTGGCACATTGCATGTGTGCTATGCTCCAGAGTATGAGACTGTCAAGGAAGTGAGGGAGAAACTGCAGGACAGGCGAAAAGTAATTGCTGCCAAGACAAGAAAAAAAGGTGAGTGAATAGGTGCTTCTACAAAGGTAGCCATTTAAATTTGTTGTGTCAAGCCAACAGAATCAATTGTTTTGTTCTGATGTATAACACCAAGTATTTCGTATGAAACATTTCTTACTCCTTTTAATTGCAGTGTAAGTCTTTTTTTCTCTCTTCATCCAAAAGTAGTAATACTTTCTGAATACAGTAATACTTCGATATATGAAGTAGATGCATTCCTGGAGCTTCATTAATATAAATATTACATTAGTACTATGAGGATGTGTTTCTAGCCTTCCTAACTCACCATTCATATTGTAAACAAATACAATTTATATTGAAATTGATATATTATTTTTTACTTTACAGAATTTTAATTAAAATTGGGCATAAATAAAAGAAATATAGTGCACAGTTTAGGTGCAGCCACCAAGTTTCATTGTCTAACAACTCCTTAGCTCTGTAAATGCCTTGGGAGTAAGAAAGAATGGAAATTATTTTTTTGGAGAGCTGACATAATCCATCAATAATAGTGTAGGTTGCAGCTTTCCTTCTTCCATTGATAAAGAAGAGCCTCAATTAAGAAATCATGGAGTGTGGACTGTTTTGTCTTCCATTTCTCATTAAGAATGATATTGTAGCAGTGATATCATTTATAACAGCCCTCTTGATGACACTACTTTGCTCCAAAGTTGAATCATGCTCTGAGAGCATTTCTGCTGCACTAGAAACTTGATTTAATGCCTCAGAAAGAACTTTGATTGTGATATTTCTCTCAGTAACAGTCCCTTGAACACTTGTTATCATCTGCAACTCTATGTTCATCCAGCTCTTTAAGGTCTTTTACACTCAGACTCTATCCAACCTGTCAACTTCACTAAATCCAGCATTGTTAATCAGCTTCACAATTTTGTTGGTGACTGCCTGGACATTGTCTTTGAACTTTCTTGTATGAGTTAACTTCAAAGTAGTTAAAGGAGTGGAAGACCAACCAACACTTTTAATTGTATCAGCACTATTGAGAATTGATTTAATTGTAGAGCCAGATAACTCAAAACATTTACCAATATCTTCCTGATGCTCACAAGCTTCAATTCAATGAGTAACTTCCAGCTTCTGCTCTAACGTGATGATTTGCCTTGGTCTTTTAGCCACTCTATCACCATCACCTGATTTTCTGTGCACTGACATATTGTGATAAATTCATTCAATATTTGTTTATAATAAAAGTTAATTTTAGAAAGTTAAACACTTGATAACAGCGAAAAATAATAGCAATGCCACAATTTGAGAGCAGCAGGCCATAGTGAGCAAGTTAGTAAGCATGCAATTATTCCAGAAGAGTCATGTGATAGGTTGGCTTATTCCCAGAGAGCAGAAGACTGTCCATTTAATTGGACAACTTATTGGAAAACAGGAAAACACTGGAATATTCTTTTGTGTTGAGCACTTTGTTCTTTGAGGCAGAGAAGTAGGAAAAGATGGACAAAACATGGAGAGAGAGCACTTTTGGAAGTCTGGGGCTTACAACATAGTTACTAACTCTATCAAATCAGATGCTGTAGGTGACTAACAGCTTACAAATATGGGGAACATGTGACCAAGTATCTGGGCTTTTATTAGAAGTGGACTGAGTCTGATGGTTCATTCATGCCTTCATTTGAAACTACAAAGTTCAGTGACAGTGATGATTTTTATAAGGTATCATTTCAGTGTATTTATTTATTATTTTACTTTATTTTTAGCTTTTTGTGTGAAATAATGGTAAAAGATAAAAAGTTTGTTATGCCAAAACTTCATATCTTGAATATTCACATATTAAGGTATTACTGTACCTGAAAAGGGAGGTAACTATTTTTAATAGATATTTTTGAAGGTTGGTTGAAATTAAAGCAAATAAATGATTTGCACATGAGGAAGTAGAAGTCCTCAAAAAATCAACAGTCAAGTTTTAAAAATTATCTTCTCTTTCTTAGGTTTTGACTCAAGCATTTCTCTAGAAAGGAAAACTCGGTTTCTTAACATTTCTTTTTCTGTATGTGTTTGTGTGTGTTAAATACTATAATTCGTTTTTATATTTTTTTGATTATAATGCTCAAGATTCTGAAAGAAAATATTGTTAATTTATATACATGCATCATTGAACATTCTACTATTTGAGGTCTTGTGACTGTGGTACCTTGAGATGTACATGCATCCGTTTGGTTTCCTAGTCAGTCACATGTTTAATTTTATATCAGTTTTTCTCATTTGTTTTTCCAAGTATCATCTCAACATTGAATAATTTTCCTAACACCTCAGAAACCATAGTCTAGCAGTCTTTGAATGCTGAAATTTCTTTCCAACCTGTTGATAGAGTTCTTACTACTGAGGCATACTTATGCAATATTTTTAATAATAGCAAGTACAGTTGGGTACCTGCAAGGCCATCACATCTGACAAATGATACCTGAGCGGCTTCTGCAGTGGTGAGCAATCTTTCTCAAATTATGGCTAAAGTCTAAAGGGGTAAGCTTTCTTACAGAAGTTTCATTTGAGGAGGCAAACTCTCTCACCTTTACTGACTCTACTGGCATGGTTACTGATTTGGAACTAGCTTTTGGCACTAGTCTATAGTTCAGGATTTTAAGGATTCAGCATCTGAAAGCCCTTCAATAGATGAGCTAGCTTGGCTGGTGGACAATTTTGCAACCAAGATATCTTATTTAGCAAGCAAAATAAAAAAAAAAAACTTGTGGTATATGGTTCCTTAAAACTGAAAATTTTTAGGCCTTATTAAATTAAATTAAATTAAATGATGCAAATTGATGGACACTACAAAATCCAGAGACTATTATTAGTCATTACTATAACCCTGACAGCATTCACAGAAATCAGTGTCTCTACAAATAGCCAAACAGCAAGCTCCTTGGCTGTTGCTTTACTATCTAAGTACTGAAAGTTTAGATGGCTGCTTTAAATGGTGCAGTCATCTTAATTCCATACTCTAGCCTGAATTTCATAGATTATGCTTAACAATGATGGTCACATTACTTTTGTATGGTGACGACAGCAGCAGAAATATTAAGGAAAATCAGAGACATTTCTACTTTTGACTCCAGCAGTCCTAAATGTAAAAATATATATAACACATGCACTCATGCTACTCATCCATTAGTGCAGTTTCAGCAACTCCATATGGCAGCCATAGAACATTTGTGGTAAACTCTAGAACCAAGGATCTCATCAGAGTAATTTTTAAGGCCATATGGCTTTTTACCTCCAATGGGAGGTAATGGCAGAGCTGCATTCAGTTTCAGCTAGGTTTCCTTCAGTTAAAATTGTAGTGTCAAAAATGAATAAATCTTTTTATTATTTTGATACTAATAATCACCTAAAATTTAACTAAAATTGAAATTTATCAAGGTGTATTAGTTAGGCTGTGGAGTCAAATTAGTACTGATACTTGGATACTTAATACAATTAAGGGTTGAGAGGCTGAAAATTTGACTCATACTCCAGACAAGTAAAGACTCATCTAAATAATAGATCTTCAAATTATTGATGATGAAATTTCAGTGTTAGTAGGAAAAGGGATGTTCAGCCAGCCTATTATTGTACCAGTGAAAACTTGCCACACATTTTTCTTAAAAAGAAAAAAGCTGGAGATTACAAAATAATTCATATTTTAATTTCAGATAAACAAAAGAAGAATTTATTATAGATACCATACATAATAAAGTCCTTGGCATGATTTATGAAATTATTTTATGATTTTTATTGACTTGAAAGATGTATAGCTTACTGTTCTCATAACCACACATAATAAGTATTTGTTTTTTGTGCTGTGATGTCTCATATGAGACTGATCTCTGCTTTCCGGGTCTTTACTAAGCTTTTAAAATCAGTCTTTGCTACTTTGAGGGAAATAGGAATATGATTTTAAGGTTATATTCATGATTCATTTATTGAACTCTTTTCAAAAGCATAGATGTCATGCTACAAGCTTTGCCCCACAATTTTTGCACAAACCTAATTATTACAACTCCCTTAATTAGGGATTCAATCATGCGTTGGACATGTTAACAAAATGATAGGAATCATGCATGCACATCCCAAGTTACCACAACCACAAAGACCATACCAGGACAATCTTACTCAACCTTCAATTTCCAGGTTAACATTATACTTAGGAATACCTGCATTATACATAGGTAAAAGTACAAAGGTGATCTTGTATTAAGAATTAAAGATTTACATGCACTTTATCTTGGAATATTCACCTTATGTCTGGGTGAATATTATACATAGGTCAACATTATCATTATAGCTGATATACATTTTACAGGTATATATTAATTATGAATGGGTCACCTAGAATTCTGATGTGATATATAAAGAATACAATATTAGTTTTTTTTCTTCCTCCAGATATACAGATCCCTATGCATAAAGAAGATGAAGCAGATAATCATGAAGACATTTTTTCACAGGTTTCCAAATGTCAGAATACTACTACATTGATTTCCAAAAGTGCTGAGCAAGCAGAAAATTCATGCACAAAACAAGAAGATGTTCCTACACCAATGCACTGGGCTTCAAAACCTCTCAAGGAAAACATGGAACATATTTTGCTGCAGATTCCTCCAAAAGCTGGACCATCAGCAGCAGTGAGAGGACCAACTGTATACCAGCCTAAACTGGAATATGCCAGAGTACCAACAGCACAAGCAACATTCCCTGTTAATTATGATGCAAGAATTCCACCTAGGTTTAAGGAAAACAAACAGAACTCAGAAATCCTTTTTGGGAAGTCCACAAGTCATTCTAGTCTACATAGTACTACTGGAAATTCTCAAAGCATTTCTGAAAACCTAGTGATTTGTTCAGACACATCTAGTGCCATTTTCCAAAACTTTTCCAAAGATAGTATCCCAGTTCTTTTGCAAAAGGACTCAGAAGAACAGGCTAGTAAGGATGCAAGGGAAAACTCCAAAACTGCAATTTATTCTGCCTCTGGTAGTAAAGGTAAAACAAACATTGCACCAGTTATCCATGAGTTTAAAAAGTATGGCCCCATTCCACGATTCATACCTCGTCAGGCTCAGAAAGCCAGGGGGAAAACTGAGTCCCAGAAACCATCCCCTACAGAAGAACTGCTCAACAGTGAGTTGCAGAAAAATGCTCTTCAGCTTGGAGAGCATCAAGGGCCAACAAGACCTGGAGAAAAGGTGGAGCCATTTTCAGCGCTTGGTTTATTGGCTGTAAACTCAGTGAAGGAGAGCATGAAGGAGATTAGAAAGAGACTTTCTAAAGTAAGTTTTGGTCTTCTGCACAATTATCATTTACAAGATTGATAACAAATTTTAACTAGTTGAGACATGTAATAAGAACACTATTAGTCTCAGAATTCTCAAACTGAGAGAGTGGAGGTTAAGGTAAGTTTTAGCATACAGACAATACAAATAAGTATCTACATATTACACAAGTGATTTTTTTTCCCACATATATTTATAGATTTGTAATATTTTGAAAAGATTCCTTTTTAAGTACACACACCTATAGTTTAACCAAAATGCAGCATTTCTGAAAACATCTTAATTACTAAGACAAACTATACTCATATCTCTTGTTCCAGCAGCTGTATACAGTTCAAAATTATTATTTATTTACAATTCCCTGCACTGGTAATGTGTACCTAATTATTTTGGTAGCACTCTGACATTTTCATAATTCACTTACATGGTTTTTTACTAGTATTTTCCTTGTTCACAGTTCTGAAATGTTTGGTCTGAGACATGACCTCCTGTTGGTAAAAAAAATAGGATATTCTCAGGGCAGCAGAGGGTTATACTGTTGTTGTAGTGATGAAATCCAGGATCAGAAGAATTTTATTTAGCCCTACAAAGAAATATCTTTTGAAAGTAAAGGCATGTGTATCTTTTCAAAAATTGTTTTGCTACTCTGTAAAATATTTTTGTATATATTAGGTGTGTCAGTTTGTTTTTATTTAAAATTTTAAAATTTGCATCATAGATAAAAGCTATCTTTAAATAAGATAATTCAACAGATAGAGAGTTGACAAACCTGTAATCTTACATTTTGAATTACAGAAAAAATTAACTGTTTAAATTAAAGTCAAAAGTTGTAATCATATTTTATAGTATATATTTCTTTTATCCCAGAGATAACTTAATTGTTTAGCTTTTTATTTAATACATCAGTATAGGGTGCCTTATTTTCAATTAAAAAGCTTTGATTAGACGCTGTTTAGAGTAAGCAGTCTAGGCTTGCAATCTTTATTTTGTTAGGGATGTTAACAGTTTGAAAGGGATGGAAAGATGTTTCTCCTTAAGGATTTGAAGGACAAAAAATTTTAGTTATTCTAGGCAGTTAGAGAATTAAAATTTGTAGGGATCTAATCATGATGTTTAAAATTTTTTAAGGTAATAAAGAAGTGAAAAAATCTCAGCTCTTTGATACTTTTGACTCCCAGGTTATATGAGACCATAATGTCAAACAGTAGAACAGCTTGCCTAATGCTGTTAAGTTTAATTTGGTAAGCTTTTTTTTCATTCCTCCACCTGAACACAGCTGAAATGAATACTGTATTTGCTGCAGTGCTGCAGTACATTTCTCTATTAGATTTAAATGTTTGAAAGAAAAGCTGCTGGTTAGAACCTTTGGTGCATACTGGACTCTTGTTTGTTTCATCCCTCAAATTTAGATCCTCAGAATTTTAATGTTGTTAATTAACTCTATCTGCATTGCATGCATTTTGACAACTTCCATTTACATTTGTGTAGATGATTTTTTTGATGGTTGTCCATAATCATCTTTATACACACTTTTGTGGATAGTTTCAGATTTCAGTGTTACAGCAGAGTCCATATACAGGTATGACTATTGTTGTATGTAGTAAATTACTGTGCACTTCATCACTTGAAACACTGAGTTAGTATCATGAAGAAAAGATTTCTGTCTTTTACCTGACTGGTACATATGAAAATGTTTCTATTTTAACCGTGTTAGTAATATTGCTAAAATCTTTTCCTACTTAGCTGTAATTTACAGCCCTTATACAGAATTCCTTAGTTGGCTTGGCTATCTGGATTCTATGCTTAATAAACACAAGAAAATATAAAATTTGTTAGCTGTCAGATCTCAATTATTTATTAATTTATTTATATTTATTTTATCATGGTTTGTTTGTTTTCTTTTTTAATTGTTTTTTTTCTACAAATTTCTTTATATCTGAAAAGACAAATAAATCACACTTCAGTTTCTAAAAGAAAATGTAGTGATCATCATTTCTCTTTGTTCAGATAATATCTGAGGTATATCTTGCTTATTGATCTTTCGAATATTCCACAGTGCATCCAGTTTGTTGTCAGAACAAAAGAATTTCATGGTTGAGCAATGTCGTTGTTTGCATTTAAATTGTGTAATGGATGCTCTGTGTTCTGGATTGAATGTAAATGTTAAATTGACTTTCATCTTGAAATATTGCATGCATCATTGCATATAATTTTGTCACATTTCACAATTTACATTTGAATGTACACTTTGTTACATTCAGTGAAACAAAGACCATTTTCCATTTATAGATCTATTGCTTTGAGCACTGGGAAAATTTTATTTGCAATATCATGTTTGTTTGTTAATATCAAAACAAAACAGTTTAGATAAAACAACAATCTTATTATACATACCACAACAATACAGATGATGACAAGACCAGCAGGCAGGCTAGCCTTTCTTCGTTTTGTAGAAGTACAGTACCCATTAGTTGTGTTTGTGGCTGTTATTCTTCAGTGAGGTACCAGCACTGAATGGTGATGTGAAAAGTTAAGACTGCATGTGAGCAGACAAAGGGGAGAGCAGATTGACGCAGCCTGCCTTGGTGGGAAAGGATCTCTCTTCAGCAGGGTGGTCAAATGTTGCTAAAGCCTGATGGCTCTCAGACTCCACTCTTTATGCCAGCACCACACAATAGTCAGTCCTACACCTGCAACCCAGAGTTATTCAAACAATGAGCCCCTCCATTTCTCTTAACAGTCCAATCCTTTTGGTTGCAGATTTGCCTCCTCGGCAGAGGCGTAGCAAAGGTTCTCAGTGCCTAGGGCAAAGATCCTTTTGGCACCCCCCACCTCTGAAATGTTTTGATTATGTTTTTGACTCATTACCCACTTAATGACAATCACAAAGAATTAATCACCACCTTATAAAGAGCTAATTTAAACTCACAATATAACATCTCACAATATCACAACTGTAAACCTGGAACTAATGAGGTATCGCCTGCTAGGTTTACTTACATAATTTGTTAAATTGTAAACCATTTTGATATTTATTTCATCCAGTATCATTCAAAGTCACATAGAGTAATCTTTCAAGCATGCAGTCACTTGTGGTGTACATGTATTACGAAACAGATTGATGAAATACTACTTATGTTTACAAATACATTTTATTAGTTTACAAAACTGTGCATATACTTAACTAGATCTTGTACAGGTAGCATTCTGGTATTCATTGTTACATTATATATTATATGAACCTTTCGTGCTTTTGCTGCTGCAAATGAACCAATTAAACTATCAAAATTTAAGGTATTGAGTTTGCCTTTTTCAATACTTAATATTCCCAGGTTACTCAGTCGTTCTTCAGTCATTGAAGTTCTCAAGTATGTCATAATTAATTTCAGCTTACTTTTCACAACTACTGTGGAAATTTCATGGACAGAGGTGGCTAGTTATTAATTGACATTATAATTTATAGGTCAGAGGAAATTTTGCGCCCCTTCAAACCTGCGCCTGGGGGGCAACTGCCCCACCCCCCTCCCCCAGTCACCCTCCCCTTGCTATGCCTCTGCTCCTTGGTCACTGTGACCTTAGAGAATGACAAACAACAACAATCCAGAGAGAAAATATGCCAATGAGAAGACCTTTTCTTGTCAGTTTGGCAGTGTTGTCTATCACATTAATTTTTAGTACCTCAAAAACTACATCTTTAATGCATGCTTTTCAAAAATGCTGTATACTAAAATAACACATTTTTCACATTTTGAACAAGGCACCAGCAATCGTACTATCATTGCCCATAATATGCTTTATCTCTCATTGTTACCCTTACAAACAGACTACAACCCAACAACATCCTGTTTTTGTTTTTCATCTCTTGAGGAAATGTCAGTTGGTTTTGATTAGTAAATATTTCCAAAGGCAGAGTTGAGCTCATGTATAGGGCCATCCAAAGGTCTTGTTATCGCCCCCCAACTCAAAAGGACTATAACATGGATATATAGTGGGACAAGACACATATACAAGTGCTTTATTACATACCAGTCAGGGAGGGAGCCTTTTTAAGGATCCAGAAGGTCAGCATGACAACCATCATTTTCATGACACAAAATGATCTGGCATAATGTCCTATGGGATATTTTGTGCAATATAGCCTTGTCAATTTGTATAAATGCAACCTTTTACTGTCCACACTTCATATTAATGATATATAAACATACTACTACAAAGAAAAATGTTAGGGTAACAATACTTTTGGATCATCCTGTACATGTGAAAATGATGTAGAGATAACACCAACATGAGAGAGTCTTACAATGGTTAAATACTTTTGTTAGTCCTTATTTGATACTTTTAAAAATAGCCAACTGGATTTGCTATACCTGATACTTTTGCATCGGTACTGCTTTAACACCAGTATCACTAGCATTGATTGCTGATCTGAATGGTTTCTGAAAATCAGGGGTGATGAGCACTGGACCATTACCCAGAATAGCTTTAGTTCATTGAAATGCTAGACAAATGTTTACTTTTTGGCCAATAGATTGCTGGTGCATTGATATCTGAGAAGTTATGATAAACATTTTCTATAAAACCCTGCCATTCCCAGAAATTGCATGACTGATTTCTTGCTAGTAAAAGTTAGAAACTCAAAGATGCATTCAGTCTATTCCTTACTGGGGGTAACTTGCCCTGACCTACCACATGGCCAAGATAGGTCATATGCCTATTTCCAAAGTTACTTTTTGATAAATTGAGTTAACCCTACCTTACATAGTCTTTCAAAGAAGTATTCATTCTATTCATGTGCTGAGGCCATTAATTGCTATAAATAACAGCATTGTTTATATACATTGCACATTCTCCTAAACCTGACATCACCCTGTTAATTAAATGTTGAAACATGCCTGACACATTTTTCATTTTATGATACAGACTATCAGGTGACAAATGCAGAGATTGCTTTCATCCTGTCTGTGATAGGCAAGATCAAACTTACACAATTTACATAATAGGTCTTATCAAATTTAGTGATGAAGTTAACATTTATGTAATAAATACAGAATCTCTGGCCCCCATTAGGTTTTTTGACCAATACTACTGGCAAACTTCACTCACTAAGACTGGGATTGATAATGTCATTTTCTAGCATATTTTCCTTAAGCTAGTTTTTCTTGAGCAATCCTATAAGGATGCTGTTTGATTGAAATATTTGGGTTTTCATATAAGAGGAAAAGAATGAAGTGAAAATTCTGTTGTCAGTAAATATAAAAACATTTTTTTGTTACGTAAACTAAAACTGTCTTAAAAAATAATAGGTATACAGCATGGATAATATTTTCCTTGCTTTAGTTTTAACTAAACTCATTTTTCTAATGAGTAATTCCTATAAAATTTTTAATTGCTTTTGTTTCACAAGGAGTAAAAAAAAACTGTTAAGTATGTATGTTTCAAGTGTTTTAATACTGATATAACAAATGCATGTTAAAAATTAGCTAGGTGATAGATAACTTACGAGAAAGAAAACTATAGAATCATCTGACAGTGAAATTATTCCTATAGTTTTTACCTCTAATAATCATAATAACACCATTCTTCTACACAGTTTCTTGGGATCAGCCTATGTTTCCATGAATATTTAATATAGAATATCTGATACAAAAAAATATTCTTTGTAAAAAGTTGATGGCAGATTTTAGGGGGTTAAATTTAGAAGCTCTAGTATTTTACCATTACACTATAACATTTAGTATATTTACTCTTAAAATGCTAAAAGCAGATAAGTCCACTTTGACATTTATAACCATTTGATGCCAGAAGCAGATTTATCTACAGCTTCAGAAAATTTTTTCCCTCTATTGCATTAAGCAAGAATACCTTCATGTTTTTTAAAGCCCTACCCACAACAACTACAATCATATTCCTAATTTCATTTTTTGGTGGATAATTGAAACTTTTCAGCACAAACTTTAATTAAGCATTGAAAGGGTTAATAGCTTTCACAAAAGCAAAACGTTTCTAGCTTTCCAATTAAAATTCTTAAATTGCGCTTTCAAATAACTATAATGCTGATATTTATTTGAAATTGTTTATTATCTTCCTTTCTAGATTTTGGTTTTGCAATGTCAAAGAGACTGGGAGTTATCCTAGTTTTCACAAGGTTTTAGCTTTGAGAACTATCAGTTTATTTATCTTCAACAAAAACTATTCAAACTAGTGACAATTTGTATGGTATTCTGTGAAGCCAATTGTGTATACTGATTTTGATGACAAATTGGAAAAAATAGTAGAAACATTTCCATCAGTGCAGTAGGGGAGCCAGTGTGTTTTGTTTGTTTGGATGAAATTTATATTAACATTGTATGCATTTTAACGTACACCATGTCAGTTATTACCATACTTATACCACCATAGCCTAGAAGTATCAATATTTTTGATGAACTAGCTGTATATTTAGTAAAAATTCTGATAATGCAAAACTTGAAGTTGAAACATCATTTGTTTTTTGTGTGTTTTTTTTTACATTTGGTTGTATTAATTAGAAAGGTACTATGTCAAGCTCCTATGGCTAAACAGTGCTGAGTAATACAGATTTGAGGTGCAATTGTACCCAAGGTGGTGTGCAAAAGGTTAAAATAAGTTTTAGAAGACAAATGTACTGGAGGTGAAATCTTAGGATATGTATGTGTATGAGGCATGCACAAAATAGATTTTTTTACAGTATTCTGATATCTTTTAAATTTGTTTGTATCTTGGTTTTTCCATGGATTTTTTTCACTTTATAGCTTGTTTTATTATTTTTAAGACAGACTTCATTCCTTTCTATTTGAATAACACCATTTGTTCAGTTTTCAGATAATGTGCAGTTGCCACTGAAGAAGTCAAAAGAGGATGAAACAAAGAAAAACTGATGATCTGTGCCAGTTCAGTTCAGGATCTTTATCAATCAAGGCATTGTTAGGTAGTGCTGCAGTTGAAATTAATGAAGAAAAATAAATCCTTACCCCTTCTTCAACATGACCTCTCTTAAAAGAGAAGAAAATCTCTCCAAAAAGACTGTTTTGTAAAAAATTACTTTATTTATAATAAATACACTACATAAGAATGTGTAGGCTATAACTAATTTAGATGTCACTATTATTGATAATAGTGGTATCTAAATTAGTTCTAGCCTACACTGTTACTAATAATTTAAATTAGTTTGTTAGAATATATTTATATTATAATATAAATTCTCATTTGTTGATTTTTTTAACTGAACTAAAATTAACTTTTTAACACTATATGCCTGTATTCAGGCACTGTTTAATGGATAAAATATTAGCTTGTAGATGCTATTAATTCACCTAATTACTCTTTTGAGCATTGGCTCAGGATGGGAACCAGAGCACTTGTAGGGAGTGGGGAAGGACTTGCATAAGATCAGAAGCACAAATGTTAGTACTTGGTATTAGGCCATCTTCTGATGTTGTAATGGTAGAATCTATTAGGACTCTTTTGATTGCCTATATAGAATGGTGGTTGGTAGAGGAGAAGGAGAGACACTATGCCAAAGATAGATATCAAACACAGCCTGTATCCATCATTGAGTGATATCTGTAATCATTATGATAAAAATGTGTAGTTCCCTTTTCACTTTCCTAAAAAGTTGTGCACTAAATTTCATTCCAGAGTATTTATTTTACCACAATTTGTAGTAACTCTTTTCTTTCCTGTCTGGTAGCCGCTGTTCACTAAGGGGACCTCCAGACAGGTGATACTAAATGGGCTACTGAGAAACCACTAAATCTGCTAAGTCTGTTCATCATTTATGTCACAAGAAACTGGAGCTTTGTTGTAAGGCCTCGTTTAGTTTGTTATTACCCTGAAGTCACAGAAAGCTCATTAATATCAATGCAGAAGTGCCTGACATGAGTTTATATACTGGTGATTAGTGAAAACATTTCCACACTGCACTGATAAAGAAGCCACTCAAAACTTTTGAACTGTGCATCTTTTTTTTTTTTTTAAGCATATTTTTGCAAATATGGTAGAAGATTTAGTGTGCATAATTTGCTTAACAAATTCTAGCATGAATTTCTAGTGGACATCTTTTAAGTCAAACCTGTACGTTCTGAAATTGTAAATCAGTGATAAGTCCCACCACTGTGGAGCACCATTAGCATTCTCTTGCAGAAAGAACATTTTGTCAAAACATTTAACTCTATGTACCACGTCAGTTTTTATCTGTTGTTATGCCAGCTTAGAAGCACAAGTTAGTATTTGTGCTGAAGTGGCTATATATTCACACACAGACAGACAGACAAACAGAGAGAGAGAATGTGTTAGAGCAATATGGTTTTTCATTACAAAACGTTATATTAATGATTTCTATACTTATCATTAGTATGCATATCTTTAACTTTATATTCTGATAAACATATCAATATACAACTTTTAGTTATATCAGCTTAAAGGGTTTTCTTCTATACTTATTTTTAGTTTAAAATATTTTGAAATGTTATAAATTTAATAATAATAAAATATTTACAAATAGATTAAAGTATATATTAACTCCTTCCCTGCCAAAGTCTAGGATCACTGATCTAGTTTAATTTTTGTGACACTCAATAGATGGTGGTGAATGCCCTTGGGAGTAATTCCAAATCATCTGTTAGTGGAAATGTTGTCAAAAAGCTTGGCAGGGAAAGAGTTAATGGTGTGTATACCAATAATAATATGTAGGTAAATAAATAAGTACACTGTTTTGAAATATAATTTTCATATTTTTAATTCTGTATTAAACATATTGCAAGCTGTTTTGGAACAGAATTAACATTGTTGAGGTACTGTGTCACAAAATAGGTCTAAAATACTTAAAGTACAGAATCATTTGACCTTGTTTCCAAGATATTTTGGTAACCTAAAGAGAATGCTGGAAGCCATCATTTAAAGCAGTGGTTCTCAACCCTTTTTTGCTAATGGCCCCTTCTGACTCATAATTTACTTCAGTGGCCCCCTCATAGCCATTAGAGGTAAAAAAGCTTATTTTACTATTTACAGTATATATGAGTTGCATTTGTATTATATAAAACAAAAATATTTGTTTTAGATTACAAAAATAATCAATTATATGCAAATAAACTTATATTTTAACAAACAAAATTCTATGAAACATGAATGTGTGCTAGTAGCATAACCTACAATACATATAAGGACTGCCAAAGACCTATTATAATGTGCACTTTATTCAATGCGATCCTTGTGGCTGATGCAGATCCACAAGTTTTTTAATATATGGCTCCAGTGTTAATGACAGGCAAAGATCAATCACTGCCAAATATTCCAAGAGCAGGCTACAGCTATATGTGTTGTAAACCTTTTGACAGCATGTATCAAGTGTTTCAACATATGAACAGTTACTGTCATTTTCACCAAGGTGGAAAATGCTTGAATGTCTGTTTATTTTAAAATAAGATATAACCACTTAATCACTGGGTATTACAACAAAGTATCCACATTTTGTCAGAAAGGTTGAGATCATAGTAGTAAATGCATATATAACTAGTTGGTGTGTTCTAAAATTCTTGATGGCATGCTATTTTATGGTGGTTATCTTCCTTTGGTTTTTAAAATGCATAGTTTATGTTTTAAACCCAGCTATTAGTGCAAAAATGGTACCAAGCCCAGATAAGTGGAAATGGTTAATGGCAGGAAGAACACCCGACTGTAAAATCTTACGCTAAACTTCTATGAAAAATGGTTCAATCAAGAATGTGTGACCGGAGGAGAAGGATGCGAAAGATAAAAAAAGTGTGACAGGCAACAGTAATGGACCATTGTGGCAACTCCAAATAGGAAGAAACTGTGGAAAGAGGTTTTTTTTTTTTTTACACTTTAAAATTCCGAGGGAAATAAACATTGTTTCAAAATTAATTCCCTTACATTACATTACCTGACACAATTTGAAACTTGAGCAGTATCAGTAATTATTTTAATCTTAATGTTTTTTTGTTTTATTTATTTTGGAATTTATATATCAGATTATAATATTCATTTTACACGTTTAGTTAATTAATAAAATTTTTATTTACGGAAATTTAATTACTAAAATAAATGTCAGTATGTCTACCATTTTCAAATCCAAATTATAAAATTTGTTTTATAAAGTAATAACCAAGGGAAATAACTTTTACATTTGTAAAAAATTGACTATTTCCCTTGATTTTTAATTAAGTTATTTCAAGGAAACAAAAACACTAATAAATAAATAAATAGAACCATATTCTCATAAAAATGTTGTCATTTAAAAGAATTATAGACTGTTGATTTTTTAGATTTTTAAAGAAATAGATTTTTTGAAAAGAAAAAAAAATGTGATTAAATTTCACTAATTTTTACACCTAAATTTTTTATTGAAAAAAACCTTGCATTAAAATGTAAAAAACTGAAATTTAAGGCAAATAATAATAGTTTTTCTGAAATGTTTTCAATATTTAAAAAAAAGATTATACTTTCTAGTTTGAATCTTATCTTTCTGATGAATCATGTATTGATTTTTGAGATTTGTTATATAAGAATAATGAGAAAAAAGAAATGTGTTGGGTACTAACAACCCTGGTGACCAGGCGAGTTACTGAGTGATGGTTAGAGTGCAAGTCGGTCAAGAATTACTTGTCAGACCTGTACACATGTATCCGAAAAACCCTACTATAACTCTTCACATTTAGATGTGAAAGAAAACTGGAGTGCCCAGGAAACCCAAGCAATCAACTGGCAAAGAATCCACGCCAAGTAGGCACATCTAACTGACATTTGAACTTGACCCCTCAACCACTTGTCACTTTTCCGTTTGTAATTGTGAATAACTTGTGAAGCCTATTGAACAAATATAAGAAAAACATTGTGGTCAGCCAAAGCATAATTTAAAAAAGATTTTCTAATATCATGCTATCCTTTATCATCTTAAGGGAAAAAAGAGCGACATTTTAAAGCTGAAAACGCTGGTATATAAATAATGATAAGGTAAAGGACTAACACGTAGAGAAAGGAATAATAAAATTTTACTCATTTAAATTGGGTTTCTGATGACTACATAATCCTCAACCAAGATTTCATAGAAGACATAGCCAGAATCCTGACATGGAATTTATGTCTTGTATATGTTATGTATTTAAGTAATGCAGAATTCTTACACTGTAATTGAGAATGAAATTGCTCATAGATACAATGGATAATTTTTCCAATACATGAGGGATAAAATATGGTTTTAAATGGAAACAAATGTCTTGATTTAGCAGGGATATTAATGTACATCATTCAGATGATGTGCAGAAATAATTTTGAGTAAATTTTAATTAATAATCTCTTGAAAGTAAGTCTAAGAGTATGTAAAAAGTTATGGAGATTTATGTAATTTAAAAACTGAATCCACAATATGTTTAGAGCAGAATATCTTGTTGAGTACTTTGCGTTTACAAGGGCCTATAAATTTGGAGGGAAGCCATTTATCACTGGTAGCTATTTGACAGTTTTGTATTTGGCTTTGAACTGACTAAATTTTTTAAAAATTGTGTTTTCCTGAGAACAGAGACATGGAGGCTTCCTTTAAAGCAAAGAAGTGCGGGGGCTTACCACTTTATAAGTTGGTAAAAGTAGATTTATGAAACTGACTGATATTAATGTTGCTTTTCTAAAGAAAAATGCTCACCATCAAAAATTAAGATAAAATCATAACAAACTAGCCAGTGCCTTTCTTGAAAAATTGCAGTACCCAGAGTTTTGAAAGCCAGCGTTGCTGCAGTAAAGGTACATGTTAGTCAAAGCAGAAAATTAATTGGAACAAAAATAATTTATGCGATGACCAAACAAAAAATAAACAACTGGAAAAGCAGTCACATTTAAGATCTCACGAGATAGCAAATAAACTATGAAAAAATGGAGCGCCTTCATATCGAGTTGAATTACCGAACCATTGAGTTGTATTACAGTTAATTTCAGCCTGAAATTGAATTGTGGTATTCTTCAGAATTATCTTAATCGCAAATATTTTTTTAAATGTGATTTATATCAAAGTAAAATAAATAAAAACAATAAAATGTATTTTTAGGAATCTAGCTTGCATTTGTGGCAAAGTGAAAATTTAGGGTCAATAAACTTATTGTAAGGCAGGCAGGTTAATGACTGATTTTATTTTCATTATTTAATATATTATCACTTGCATGCTAATGTTTTGGTTTCTAAATTTAAAAAAACACAGTCAAATAAGTAACATAGAAGATTATTACATAAACTTGTATAATATCTCATATTCTCCGTAGTCTGAGCTTGCGGCTGTGAGACGCACAATGAAGCCAGAAAGCTTTATTTTATTTGCACCCAGATGACGGGTTGTCGCAAACAGGTAATTTGAAATCTAAAAATCTCTTAATTAAGTAAGGAATTTTGTTCTTTCATTATGCTTATTAACAATCTTTGAAGCCATAAAACTTTATTTGCTGCAACGACTCCATGTGAATACTTGATTTCAACATATATTTTTAAAATGTTAATCAAGTTCTATTCATTTATTTGTGAAATTAATTTCTATTGCTTGTAGCTGGTTAATAAATAAATAGGATTTTAAAAGAATTTCCATTAAAATGTATTCCAAATGAGTGTTGTTGAAAGATTTGGCATTACTTAACAAACAGAAAGTATCTACATAGGCATTTGAAAAGGACAAATCACCAATATTTGTTCATTTTCCTTGATATATTTTATTTAACCAATCAAATTAATTTTTATGCAAAATCCTGGAGAAGAGCAGCTTTTGTTTGTATTTTATTGATATTTTAAGTGAGATGATTTTATGATGTCATTAGTAAATGAAACAAGCCGCCGATTTTTGAGATCCATTAAGCAAGAAATTCTGTTTTTCATTATGCCTGACATTAGCAAGGTGTTGAGCCAAAGATTTTCATTGTGGTCTTCATGTAAGCTATGTAGTTTAATTGTGACTTACGAAAAAATCCTATACGAATGTAAAGAAATGCTACACTTTTAAAGGATGTTAAAGATTTTCATTGGTAATAATTCTTAATGAGAATATAATAAAGTAAATACATTTTCAAAAAGCAGAAGGGTGTTATTAAGATTTATTTCTAAATGGCGTGTTCTAAAGAAAGCGCAAATGAAATGAACAATGCGATGTTCGTTGTTTTTTTTATTCTTATACTTCTAAACGCAAGTGCTTACATCTCCGGATCTTTTTTTTTCTGTGGTATGCTACTATTACTGTTCAACTTGTACTGCTTGTAGGGGACCCATTGTATCTGAGTGAAATTGTGCTTAAATATTAGATATTTTGTTGGCAAATTGGATTGTTTACATCCAAAAGTATGTAAAGTTTACACCACTTGCCTGGAGAAAAGAAAATTTATTTCTTTTACATTATATATACATATATATATATATATTGAGAAGTAACGTTTGAATGGCCGATTTAATTTATTAGTCTTAGAATTATGAATACAAAAATATAAACATAAAATAATGACATCCACTTCCATAATATGTTGCAAGAGAATTGACATCCAATGCAGTTGCAGGCATTGTCGTTTCTCCAGAATTTCATTTTTGAACTCTTTAAATGATGTAATTTGTTGAGAAAAAGTTAAAAAATACGATGACTCAGTTGCCTCTGAAACAATCATAGTTCAGTGGCCAAAATATTTTGCCAAGATCTTATAAACGATGGTAAAGTTTTCAGTCAAAACTGATGAAGTATCCACAGAACCTTTCATGGTAAAAGTTATCAAATTTAGTGGTAGTATTATCTTCATCTCTAAACTACGCATGCGTTATTTAATGACAATCATTGTTATCGTGATCCTCTGGTTACCAAGTAAAAACCCACGACAATCATAAATTATTTGTTGATAAAATAAAAGTATATAGTTGGTATGGTATTATACTAAGTGAATATATATTATTTGTCACGCAAAACTTTGACAACACTTACGCGCGTCTTTGGAGACCAGCCAGAAACGGTTTAATATTTCCAAAAAAAAAAAAAATGCATTATGAGAATGATGGAAATGAGGAAGAAATTTTGAATAAGGTATATTATTTTTCTTATACTAAAAAAAGTACTTTTTTCGACGTTAGGCATATGCTTAATATTTGAATTTAATTATACGGATGTTTATTCAACTTGCACAGTAAGTATTAAAAATTCTTGCAAAGTCAGATATGATATGATCAGGAAAGGAAGGGCATGTCTGTCTGTTATATTAAGTCACAAACAGCATGCTACATGACACCCTAAGTAATGTGAAGACCCAAGAAAAGGTGTTTTTTTATTTTCAGTATAATAACTAGCAAATACTAACCAGCAGAAGTACTACACCACCAGTAACTTATATTCAGGATATATTTAACATTACACTTTTATATTTTCTAAATATTTCAACGTTATTTATTTATATACGAGGTATGTCGAAAAAGTATCCGACCTTAGGAAATGGGAAAAAAATTACGTACTTGGTGGGGTTCAATTGCTAATCCCCTTCGAAGTAGACCCATTGTGCCTCCACGCACTTATCCCAGCGATCCTTTCACTGTTCGAAGCACATCTGGAATGCTTCCGGAATGGCTCTCAGCTCCGTCGCATTCCGCATGATGTCCTCTCGGCTTTCAAAGCGGGAGCCTTTCAGTAGCATCTTCATTTTTGGCAACAACCAGAAGTCAGAAGGAGCCGTGTCTGGAGAGTAGGGAATGAGCGAAATGCCTTTCTTTTCCAAGAAACCTTGGATCAGCTGCGACGAATGAGCCGGGGCGTTGTCATGATGCAGCTGCCAGTTTTGCGAGGCCCACAGATCCGGTTTCCTGCGCTGAACTGCATCACGAAGACGTCGGGAGACTTCCTGATAGTAGTACTTTGTAACTGTTTGTCCTTCTGGTGCGTATTCGTGATGCACAACGCCTCGGTAGTCGAAGAAAACAGTCAGCATCATCTTGACTTTGCTATGGACCTGACCTGTTTCTTTGGGCCTTGGCGACGTTGGGAGCTTCCACTGTGACGACTGAGCTTTGGTTTCCGGGTCGTACCCGTACACCCACGTCTCATCTCCAGTTATCACGGTATTCTGGAACTCAGTATCCCTGCTGGCAGTATCCAGCAGGTCCTGCGTAACCTCAAGACGAAGTTGTTGTTCCTGAGAAAACAGCTTTGGCACAAATTTCGCTGCCACTCTGCTCGAGCCCAAATCCTCCTTTAAAATTGCATGTGCAAAATCTTTACTGATCCCAACCTCGTCACCAATTTCCCGCACTGTCAAACAACAATCCTCCATTATCAAGGTCCGCACTTTCTCGATAACAACTGCATTGCGGCTTGTTGACGGCCTCCCGGAACGCTGGTCACTCTCCACCGATGTGCGGCCATCTTTGAACCTGTTGTACCATTCTTTTATTTGGGTAGCACCCATGGCATCGTCACTAAAAGCCTTTTGAATTTTGCGAATTGTTTCCGCTTTGGTATCTTCAAGCTTTTGGCAAAACTTGATCCAAGATCGTTGCTCCACACGTTCCGTCATCACAGGCGAAATGAAAATGCGACGAGTAAGTAGTAGAGCACCTCACATGCTGGCTGCCTGACAGCGACTGACACATCTAGCAAGCCCGCCAAAAACCACGCATGCGCATGAAGGCATGCGGCTCCACTATGCACACTTTTGCATTCCTAACGTCATTACTTCTAACGGTAAAAAATAAAGTCGGATACTTTTTCGACAGACCTCGTATGTACCCTTCCAAGAAGAAACACGAGTCTTCACAGCAGCCTGGACACGACTGATATTTTCAAAAAGTACAATTTCCAGAAAGTAGCATTATACACTGTATAGAAGTATTATATTTATGTAATTTATTACAGCTATTTGACACTGATAATTTGCATTTGTAATTATAGTTACTTGTATGTTGTTTTTTGGTATTGATATTTGTAAACATGCGGTATTTATAGTTTACTTGTATCGTTATAATTATTAGATTTGCAGTTTGGAGTCAAAGTCCAATGTTAGGCTTTTAAAAAAGCACGCTTTTCTGTCAAACGTTTCCTGTTTTGGGTATCAGATGAAAATGAACCTGAGGATGATGGCGATGGATGTCAACAAGAAAAGGTTATCAGCAAACAAGCATCCAGGAAGAGGCCATTAAATAATACCACCACATCAATAGTTTCAGTAATAGTCTGTTTTAAGTATTTAGTTAAAGACGTCAAAGCTATTAGCATTGCTGTCATGAGACAATGTTCTACATTGTAATACAAGAACATTGTTTATTACTCGTGGTTTGAAAAGATGCATAATTATTTCAGGAAAGCGTTGATTTTGATGAAGAAGAAAAAAGACAGTAAATTGAGGGAGATGCTCACAACTCTGAAAGAAACAATATATTAAGATTTATTTTCATCTTTTGATCTGTCACTTGTTAGGTTCGGCTCATAATTATCTTTAGCAATTTTAAAAGATATCCAGAAAGTTTAACAGTCTATCAATGAAAGACAAACAATGAAAAAATATTAGTAGGGTTGAGCCTATATTTGACGCTATCAAACAGTGCAATCCCGTCAACAGTTTTGCTATGAAATAGCGATGTATTTAATAGTGTGCCTTTATATTTACCCGATTTTTATTTTACTGAAAATTGTATGAACTAAGCTGCTGTTTTTAATAAATAAAAATGCTCATTATGTGATGTATATTACATTTTAGCTATTCCAAGCATCCAAGAGATCACTGACGAGCTGGAAAATGCCGTCAGTGACATGATGGTTTCAAATCAAACAGCATTAGCTTCTCTCATGTTGTATAGATTGACAAACAACTCATCCTCGTAATCTTGTGTATTTTCCCATTTCTACCTAGTGACATGGATGAATGAGCTGATGATAACACAGTTTCCTTAGTAGTGGAAGCAAAAGCTTGTATAATAATATACAGCGTATAAATTACTAATGCTTAGAAATGTAACTTTATCAATAAATAAATTTCTATGAAATTTGCAAATGTGACAGGGAGATTTTGGTGCACCCACTTAAGGGTCATTTTCAATAATAATAATAATAATAATATAATAATAATAATAATAATAATAATAATAATAATAATAATAATAATAATAATAATAATGATGATGATGATGATGATGATTATTATTATTATTATTATTATTATTTATTATTATTATTATTATTTATTATTATTATTATTATTCTTCTTCTCCTCCTCCTTCTCCTCCTCCTCCTCCCAGAAACTGTTTTACGTGTAACTCTGCTTCAACATGAAGTATCCAAAATGATCAATCATATTTTGACTTAGAATGACTTTTAAAATGTATTTTTCCATCCTAATATGCAGGTGCTCAAGGCACAGAGAAATTTGTGCCGATACAAGAAGCTGCACTCTCGACATCACGCAGATACTGCGTTCGAGACAGATTTTAGCAGGCAAGTCATCAAATGCACATAAAGACAAAAGCCAAGGTCACCCTTGAACCCAGAACAGCTCAAAATTATGAATGGTAAGAATAAATTTTAAGCAAACAATATTTTACCATCTTACATCAACTTATATTAATGTATAAATGCTAAGATATTTCAGTGTGACCTGAGTTAAAATAAATAATTACTTCCCTGGTTACATGGATTTACTGACAGAGATTTTCTCAATTGCAGTATGTGTTTTGTGATCATTATACTGCATGGTCAGATTATTTCGGATACAATCCTATCACAGAATACGGTTTTGTATGAATTTCAACCAACAAATATCCCGGCAAAATATCACAGTATTCTTGTTTAGTATTGTTATTGGAATATATAATTTTGGTCAAATGATTTATTGATAAGCTGATAGACTCTGTAAGTTGTTGTCCTGTTGAGCTTATTGGTGTTTATGTGTGTATTCTCCAGTACAAAGTATACATAGTATTTTGCTCATTTCAGAACACATTAGTCACAAGCCCAAACCAGGTGATATTTGACTACTGAAGATCTACATTAAAGCTAAGATAGATGCCGTCGAGAAGCGCACGAAGATGAAAAACTGAGTAGCATTTCATGATACATGAAACTCTCACAAAGTAAAGTTCAGCCGAGTTACCTGTTATTCTCAAATGTATGTGCATTACTTTAAGACGCATTAAATTTTTATTTATCTTTCGAATCAATTCGTTATTTCCTAAAAATTAAACAGAAATTTAAATTAATTAATTTGAATTTCTTCTAAAACATGCATGAATTCCTATAGGATCTAATAAAAATTCCCGGTGGAATCAATAGGAACTCATATAAGACGTCAATAGAAATTTATATAGTATTTGAGCAAATTTCCAATAGGACTCAATAGAAATAAATATTAATTAATCCCCTCTCGTTCAGCAATATGGAGTTTTACAAAACCTGTTGTTCAAAATGAATGAGAGTAGTTTCTTTAAAATCCTAAAAAACAACAACAGACCTACCTGAGCAGAGTTAATTATACATTCACGTGCAAGTTTATTTTCCCGACATCACTCTCAAAAACGTCTTTTAAAAAAATAAACAAAATAGAACTGCAATTATAATTTTTTCACGTAAAACACTGGCTATTTCATTACGAGAGCACGTGACAATTGTCTGCAGGTGACGTTTGCTTACATAGCAACCTGAATTTTTAATAAATAATAGATTAAGTGAGTTTTATAATAATAATAATAATAATAATAATAATAATAATAATAATAATAATAATACACAGACTGAACGTTTTAATAGTGACAAAAATAAACATAAAATTGCAATAATTTTAGCCTAATGTATATAGTTACCTAATTTGTAAACCTATACATCATATTTCATTTTCTACTTGAATACAAAATATATTTTTAAAAATATGCTTTATCATAGTGAATAAAAATAAATGAGTTTTCCACAAAGTCATCCATAATACGGATAACTATGCGCTGTTTGTCCTCTCTAATTATTTAGCCCGACAAATATATTTCACCGTTCTCAGCGCCCACTCTATTAGCCAGTGGTCCGTGTGCACACGTTAGACTGATCTACATTTTGTTGAATGGAAGGACATCACACAGTCAGTCACCAAACGATCTGACTCTGAATATTAGTTTAGCTGGTGGAGTCGGCGCCTAAAGACAGCACCGCCAGTCGTGTTTCCTTTAAAACTTAAAACGGCACTCTTATCTCTGAGTGATAGTTAGGCACAGTGTTCAGCTGCAAAAAGCACCACATATTTAAAGCGTATGCCATTAATACGGCTGTAGCCCGGTCGGAAGAAGCTGGTAACAAACAGACCTCGGGGTAAATTTTATGGTAAGAGAATTGTCCACGATGGCGTACGAAGGTGTAATTATTAGTTGAAATTTATTCTGATAAGGATATGATATTACAAGGTTTTCTCAATTTCTTTCAAACATTACACTGCAGAAAAAAACAATAAAAATATAGAAAACAAAAGCGTAATTTTAACTTGTGGCTTATGTAAAACAACTGCAAAGTTCGTTTACCTATCTAATCTTGGTAACATTGTGCGATGTCATTACTTGTGGCAACCATTTGGGAGTCACTCTGCAGAATTCCGGCACGATACGTTCAACAAATGCGAGCGTCTCCCTGGAACGAGAAATACGGCGCCACGCTTAGAAAAATGCAAAAGTAATACACAGGTGGAGATGGAAAACCTTTGGGTAAATGATAACAGATAAATTCAAAGAGTTTATTTTGTTTTGATTTTTTCTTTATTTTAAATTTTAATTTGTAATGAAAATCGAAATTTCTCACGGAAATCAAGAAAAAAAGCCATCCAAAGTCGAGTTAATTTGCATTTCTGTCAGAGAGATGAAAAAATTTGTATAGTATATCGTTCTGTCAGCTAAAAATGTCTATTTACCTCAGCTTGTACTTTCATAAAAGTTCCCTACCAGACTTTTTACCAGACATTCCACTCGATAACACCCTGATACCGTTGAATAAAGACATCGTTTTTGCTAGAGATTCTCCTTCAAAAGCAGATTCAGTTAGTTTTTTTCCGCCATTGTCAAACATCTTCAAGGTTTTCTTGGTCTTGCTTAATTAATTTCCCCCACGGCCCGACGGCCAAGTCCGTGGACAACTGTCACGTGCTCACCTCAGTGGTTATTAGTAGGCGACAATTGCTGACAGTCTGCCAGGATGCTCGGCGACAAAGGAAGTGAGAATATTTAGAATATGTTACTGTTCTCATGAGACGTGTTCACTTAAATTGCAGACTGAAGCAAACGGAGTCAGATAAACAAAGAGGCTGATTTCATGAAGTTTAAAAAGAATTTCGTTTTAAATAAACTGAAAAACGAATTTTGTCAATTTATGATTTTAATGGGACCTATCAAGACGTGTCGGAGCTGTGAGGGCCCTGCTCAGGATTCCACATATACAGAGAAAACCAAACAAGAGATTTAGCAAGTGTCCTAGAGATATACAAAGTATCGCACAAAAAGCTGGGAATTTGAGGCGAAAAATATCGTAACCTGACCTAAGTGGTTTCCTTACTGATTGATGCTAAGATTTATAAGACTTCTATTGGCGTTTTTACTTAGGACACGAAATCTGGGTGGAAGAGGGAGAGAGAGAGAGAGAGAGAGAGGGGGGGGATACAGATTTAAAGGAAAGATGGGAAAGGGAAGTGTTGGTGAAAACGATAGATAGAAAGAAAAAGCGTTACATGTATAATAGAAACCTACATATTCATTCACAGAAAAAATATTTTTCTGGTTAGCCTGTAATCAAATAGAATAACAAAATTAAAGCGTTTTTTTCTTGAATATTTCATAATTTATAGTTTTGTCCGTATATATTTCTGAAATTCATCCTTATAGAATTATAATTTATAACAGATGCATATTAGATTATCAAGTGACTTTTGTGTAATTTGTCTTTTTTTATTCAGAATTTCTTTATGACAATATTTTATCTCTGATTAGGTCTAACAAGATGTTACCAATGAGACGACACTTCGTTATAAATGCGAGCAATCTCAGAGGTTGCTGAGAGTAGTGCTGTGGGCAGTTGGACTGCTGCTCAACAGTATACGACAAACAGTCGAAATTTTCTCAGGGCTAAATTATTTGTAATAAGTAGGCCGTGCCAGATTTACAAAAAACACTGACATCTATCAACACATATATTGTTTACTCCATTCCAAAAAAACCAATTTTTTCGATAACTGAGCGCCACGATTTGTTTTAGAGTTACTTTAGACAACTTTCAGTGCCAAAGAAGACGTCCTAGCTCTCCTGTCGGCGAGACCACAAATAATTCTATGCGTCAAAGTTGTGCAGCGTCTGTATAGGTTCTGAAGTCAGTGTTTTTAACTCGTAAAATAGCTGAAGAACACAATATGGCGTTCATTATTTATTTCACGCATATAATAAGATTTAATTGGTCACTTTAGCATCCAAACAGAATCATTAATAGAAGTAATACATTTTAAGTGTTTAGATGTTACTTTCAAAACGAAAACTCAAGGAAAATTCTACTTAACGTACAGGGAATAACAGCACTCGTGATATAATATTCTCCAAACACTCGTGACGTTTTCTTTCGAGCTTTCATGCTGTGGAGACTAACAAAGGGCAACTAAGGCAATTGTTTATTTCTTAGTGGCTAATACGTTTTCATGTTATGCAAACTAACACAAGATTATTAAGTCAGTTAGTTAATCTTGATTGGCTGCTGAGTAAATAATGAATCTACTCGATGCGTTCGCATAGATACGTAGATTATATAGAATGTGTTGGTTTTGGACATCCATCATTGGTAGTGATTAGTCATCAATGCAGCAGACTACGTACGGTTTACAGCAAGGAAAGGGGGCGCTCTACAAAAAACTTCATTTTTAGATGTGGAAGGAAAACGGAGAATTCGGAGAAGAACTCCAGGCAGCCGACTGCTATTCATTCTATAAATTGAATTGTACTGTCGTACTTACACTTTAGATATTGTTGTTGTTTTATCCAGAATTTTTCTTTAAATAATTGCTACAATCAGTGAAAGGTTTTGCATAGATGCTATCTGCATATAAATTATTTTTAATAGATTTAAGTTTAGGTTGGGAACGATCAGGAAAAACGATCAATGGCAATAACATTCCCGAATTCTGTGGATTTCCTGAAAAAAAAGTTCGTAAAGATTTCATGCTGGAAACTCAGATGAATTTAATTAATTTATCCATCTAACAAAAGTGCTTCAGCTAGCTGGATGTCAACAAAATAACTTTATATTCAGTTATTTCACTCAATATGTACAAATGCCTGCAGAAATAGCAAAACGCTTTGTTCTTGTAGTTTAATTCTATGCATTTTACCAAACATTTGCTAACTTACCGACAGAATTACTGATATTTCTTTTACCTTGTTTACATGCCGTTAAAGAGTTAAATTATTAAAATTTCTAATTTGACAATCAATTTCGCTTTTCTGCAGCACTTTCTGAAAATGTCATAAATGTCAATGCCAGTGAATCAGTTCTAATGATGTCATACACAGTATTAAAAGAATGAAAGATCTGTCAATTTTATATCAGTATTTTTTAAGCAATCTTTTTTTATTATAATAATTTTGTGAAAAATTCGATAATTAGCTCAATAATTAATATTTGATAAAATATGTAATTCTAGAATTATACCATTTCGATATAAAAAGACAGTATTGTATCTTTACGTGGTTGAGAAAATTTGATGTGTTAGGTAGCATGGGGTTTCAAAACAGAAATTGATTGAAAATAAAAACTAAAAAATTTTTTGAAAATTTGATAAGCGAGAATAATTTCTTTTAGTTTAAGAATTTTCTGTCTTTTAAATTATTTATTTTTTAAATAATTATTTCTTATTCGGAAATTGTATTTTGAGTTCCACTGAAAACAGTTTTTTACTGGCTGCTGTCTTTGCATTTTTCTAGTCCATTTGTGTCAGTTCCATCCATCTTTACCAGGTGCTTTCTTGATTACTGCAATTATTTTTTTACCTGCAACGATGAATTTTTTTTGAAGAAAACTGACGTGTACATTCATTTATCTCTCTTTGCATCGGTTACGTAATTTAAAATCATTTTGTTGGAAATGTCACATTAAAAGCTGTGGTATGTCAGTGGTGTTTCCGTGCAGAATACTTTGTAGGATATACTATAAACTGATTCCAATGCCTGCTGAGCATTTCATATGACGTAAGGAACTAAGTTGCTGAAAATAATTCATTCGTCTACAGATAAACGTCTGGTATATAATCTTTAAAAAATTAGCGAATAGTTCTGTGCATTATCGATAAATAATTTGACACCAAAATTTACATTTAACAAAATGGTTGCGATTGCATTTGTAGCACTCAGTGCGACATGTTACTATAATGAAATCGAACGAAATTTAAAGAACAATGGTCAAGATAAAAATACTTCATTTGAGTCTGAAACAGAAAGAAATCGGTCAAGATTGTGTTTCCAGTCCCAGAGTCTATTTTAGATTGTAGTTATATTGCTAGTAAGTTGAATGTTGCTATGTAAATAACAGCGACTGCAAAACACGAGGCCTTCATACACCACTCTTGTGGCAAAAGGTTTCTGCTAGAAAGCGCACGTAACATTCCTTGATACAAAGAATAAGTATATTGTTACTAGTTATATTAATGAACTATATCATACACTATATTATATAATACGTTATTCTCTATGCTTTTATGCAAACCGTTCTCAAATCTCATACTTACGCTCCTGTAATTTTGATTAAGAAAGGTTGAGAGCCCGAGTTCGGATCCCTTTCGTAAGCAGCTAGGTTTGGCGTACCTCCTTGGCACGGTTTATTATGATTATTATTATTATTATTATATTATTATTATTATTATTATTTATTATTATTATTATTATTATTATTATTATTATTATTATTATTATTATTATTATTATTATTATTATTATTATTATTATTATTATATTATTATTATTATTATTATTATATTATTATTATTATTATTATTATTATAAAAATGAAGATTTAGTTGAGGCATTCAGCAATATGCGTGCGGACAGGGTAAAAACTGTTCTCCTCCGTTTGATTTAAGAAACTGACACTAAAGGATTTCCTCAGGTCGGATGTCTGAAGTGCAGGTATAATCTTGTATTTATTACGGTACAGTAAAGAAGTAATTAGTTAAGTAAATTTTAAGTCATATTTTTCTTTGTGTAGCACAACAAAAATGTTAACAATGATCGAAAATTAACAAATTTCCAATTCCAAACTAATTTATGTTATTGAAAAGTGTACTATCGTGAATTTTTCAGTTAAAAACATTTTCAGCCCTGCCATACTAACGAAAATGCGGCCCACAAAAACTCTGCGACATGCTCTTCCGACGCGACACCTAGCGGAAGCTGAAGGATTCGTGTCGTGAGGACAGCCTCTGTGAACGAGGAAACGTGTGCACGTACGGCTAGTGCGAGTTACGAGTAAAAACGCCAATGAGTGGTGAGTCTTCAGTGAACGTGTTGAACAACAACAAAAATCGTTGTCATGAAAAAGGATTGTTTAGAAGTTTACCGATCTGTACTTCTGATATTTATTCTAATAAGGCTGCTTTAATTTGCAAGATTATGCTGCTGCCGAGATTCGGATCATTGCGAAGACATGCGCTGCATGCAAACCTATGTTGAGAGTGAGGCAAAAATGCTACGCGTACCGTAGCGGGCTGGAAAAGTACCCGTATGTAGGCAAGTCGACATGCCTGACAAGGTCAGGTGAGTTACTCCTATGCAGCTCCCATTTTGGCAGAAATCACAAAATGAACTTAAAATTCTTAATGTGCGGTGTAATTGATTAAAAGTCTAATTCGATATAATTTCAGGATAATTCGGACAATTCCCAGCAGGTGAATACTTTGATTTATAAAGATTGAAGTTAAATATTTATTGGACAATAAAAAAAGAAAACTAATGAATAAATTTCATTAAACAAGATTCTCTTAAAAAAAAACAATTACTACAGTTTATAAGTTGAGTTAAAATTGAAAGTACTCGTCGTTGTTGTCGAACTTAGTGTAGCCATCTATAAATCTTCTTGAAATTAAGAGAGACAAATATAAAATTACACGATTTTAATTTATTTATTTGATAGAAAAATATCTTTTATTGCATAAAATTCGAACTTAGGTTCAGATTTGTTTGCTACATAAAATATAATTTTTGTTTCCGGGTGGTTTCCGTAAAACAGGAAAGACAATTTTTGTTTAGTGAGTGGACGAACTGTCTCCTAAAAATGAATTAAAACTGGGAACATATTTTTTGCAGTAAATTCGTTACAGGAAAGCAAAAAGTAAGAATTTGACGACATTCTAAGGAGGCAGAAGAGATCGACGTTACCTATATGACTTACCTAAATTAATTTTAGCTAGAAACATCATAGTAAAAATGGTGTTTAATTCGAAAAATTTATTATACAAATAAAAAGTCTGTTAATTCTTGATGTTGCTACAAAATTACTCCTTTATATCTAGTACAACATGTTCGAGACTGTATCACATCAACTCAGATTTGTAGAATATAATTCATTATTATTATTATTATTATTATTATTATTATTATTATTATTATTATTAATTATTATTATTATTATTATTATTATTATATTATTATTATTATTATTATTATTATTATTATTATTATTATTATTATTATTATTATTATTATTATTATTATTATTATTATTATTATTATTTTGTTGTACAAAGGCATAAATTTCTTGAGAAATGTGGGAGTTTTATAGGAGCCTTTCTAGATAGCGTAATAAAGGAATGGTTCAGTTCAGGCTTGATTATACTTGCTACTAGAACTTTAATTAAAGATATGTTTTTATTATAATTATAAAATGGATTTATTGTTCAAACTTTAAGAATAGTTTTAAAGTTATAAACATAGCGATATAAAAGTTAATCACACTTTAACTGTGTTTAATTCACTTTACGTCGATCACTAACGAAAAAGAAAAATCACATAATAAAAAATGAATGAATTAGTCAGAAAGATTCATAAGTCAAATATAAAAAAATATTTAATAGTTTTAATTAGAGAAATGAGCATATAAAATTTAGTTTTTTCGAAAAGAAAAATGTAGATTTCTGTTTATAAAACTTGAAAAGTAATCAAGGGTTGCAACAATTTTAAAATTCTGTCAAACCTGTGAGAAAAAGCATTCAGTTTATCAAAGCGATGGGACTGATTTTGGACATCGAAAAGCTTTACTGGAAACACAAAAAAATTAAATAAATTTTCTTGTCCCTTGTTAAATAATCACTGACTCTCTATGTTCACAAACATTTTTTACTCGATCTTTTCTCTAAATTTCACTGCAGAGTTCTGTAACCATGAGTGGTTTTAAAGTGCTTGTTCCCCTATTGCTACAGGCTTCTAATTACGGAATTTGGTAATCTTTAATCGAATGCTAATACATTTTTTTCCATCAATAAGCAAAACTGTCTGCACAATACGTTAATATCTTAATTCTGGTACGGTTCAGGTTGCTAATTGATTACTGGCAGCTGATAAAAATCACTGCACAATTTTCGATCAGAGAGAGAGCTTTCTATTTTATTTATATTATTTTTGCACAGGCACTTGTAATTCAATCTCCTCTCTATTCCGAACCGATATTTCAACACGATAGCTATGAAACACCTATCCATCTCTTCTACAAGCGTCATTTCCCTAATATGGCCTTTCAATCTCTCAGTCATCATGGCGGTTGGAAGTAAAAAAATACCGCTAACGAAACTTCAAGTGTACGATAAACTTGAATTCTATTACATAGGCGAAATTTTTCAAAGGAAAACACACTGTGCGCAACTTTTGTTTAGCGTAACAATCATCACATCATATTCATTTTACAAATTAATTTTTTAAGAAAAGCTACACCTAAGACGTATTTAGTATTAAATTTAATTCCAGTATGCACGAGTAGCGCGTCCTAAAATTAAAAATTGCTTGTATGTTTATTATAATCAGATTTAAAACCGCTGCTTTCTTTACAGAAGTCAGGGTTAATGCAGGTAAAACTGCAGAACATTAAAAAAATCTTAAATGAGAAACAACATAAAGTGCAGACTATACCGGTCGCAAAAATATATTTAATTACACTTATGAAAAAACATAATCAAAAGTTTGAGGAAAACAATGTATTGCTTAACAAAATTTTCTCATGTATTTCATTATAAAATGTTAATAGCAGAATGGTGCCACAATTTTTAACAGTGTCTTACGATTTCAAAAATCGCAAGATGGTTGACTTAGTTAGTATTGACTAACCCCTCTGGATCGTATGCAGCTGGCACATCATCTCTGTATGCTTGGAATGCGATGTCTGATTACTTCGTCCGGTATTCATGCCACTCTTTGGTTAAGACTCCGCTCAGATTGTGTAAGTGCTGTGGGGAGGATTTATGAGCCTTACGACTCTACAACAGAGCCTCAGTTAGCAAAGATCTGAAGACATGGCTTATCATTCTATTGTGATGGTTTTGTTAGCCCTAAAGAACTGAAATAATGCCAGTGCCATTTGTTGATGAAAAGGCAGGACTGTTGGCCTTAAAGTCTCACCAATGTTTCTCTGAGGACAATGACCAAGAGAGTCCGTCTGCCAATCATGATTCCCATACCCTATGACAATAGCACTACCATAACACTGGCAACAGCATAACACTCTTGTAGACGATGCTATACACATAACCTATTGAGAAAAAATTTTAATCGAACCAACTTTTATCAGAAAGCATCACTTGTTGCCGCTGAACTCTCGTTTAATCATGATTAAACCCTGCCCAGACTAATAAAATGATGAGATGGCAATTGATCAAAACGAGATCAGTATACTGATGTATGGAAATCTGGCACGATGAAGATGGTTTAGATGGATTCTCTTAACATCAGTCTCCAAGTCTTCCAGAAAGTACTATTGGATCTGGATAACAGTAAAAATCCCGTTCTGCAAAGCCATTCCTTTTATTATATGTCTATCATGAGCACCTGTACTACGAGAAAGACCTCTGTCAGGTCTGGCATCGACATGACTGATCTGTCAGTAGCATGTATAGATTCAGCTGATGATTGTGAAATGTTGAAATTTAAAGCAACATCGACCTGCTTGGAGCCTTTTTACAGCTGACCTATTGAAAGAAGTCTCTGTTCATGTGGCATGCGTCTGCGGGGTACCATTGTAGATTTGACTGCATCCAATTATATTGTTAAAATATATTCATTATTATTATAACTTATTTTAGAATGTGTTTTCCCCGTAAAGAGTAGAATTTTTTTCTTAATCATTTTAGTTAATCTTCTAATTGTCGCCATCGTAACTAATAAGAATATCGCAACTTTGCGATAAAATACCGAGAGATCGCTATGTTTCTTTACCTGAAACTGAATTTCATTTTATTTGTTTTACGAGTATAGATGCTTTACCAAAAGGCATTGGTGCGGGAGCCTGGAAGAAATTTCTTCTAATTCAGCGCAGCAAGCAGCAGATGCATTCCAAAACTTCTCGAATGTTTGCGCGGATAAGTAATCAGGCTGACTGGAAGAGTTGTACGGCGTTCATCTATTTACCAAAATGCTGGTGGTAAAAGCTCGAATTAAATGAATAATTAAACGTAATTATTCCGCTGTCTGTTCCCGAGGCGACCAGTCTTCGCCGCTAATCTACTCGTGTCAAACCCGATCACACGGAATCACGTGTTGCGCATTGGGTAGAGAATACTAGGCCTCGTTTTGATTAGTTGTCTCTATTGCCACAGGCTAAAGATGAGACGAGACGAGAGCCACTTCCATTGCTGTCATTAAGGTTGGTTCTTCAACGCAGTCCAACAAGTGTAAAATTAATTAAAGTTTACGGCGACAATTGTATAATTTTGGAATGCGACGGACAATATGTTCTGTTTTTCTTTGTTATAAGAGATGTGCTCTAGCTGATAAAAAATATATTAACGTTTAAAAAGCTAATAACAAAATTTCAAAAAAATTTAAGGAACTTTAGAAAAATCATTACTGCATATTTAATCTGGTAAATCGGATTAAAAATTGCTCGACATTTAAACTAAAATATGGGATTTTCTACTCTTTCTCTTAATCGTCTAAAGTTAGTTCCAACTGTCAATACCAACTGATACATAAATAAGACAAGATATATTCTTTTTAATCACGAGCCATTCATTAAGTATATTAAAATGATATGTGCATTAGTTGTATCTGGTTTTATTTAAAGTCACAAGTGTTTTTCTCAGAATTGCAGGCACAAATCCTGGCCATTATTTTGCTCAGATAAAAGGCGTTGACATCGTAGCATGAAACTTTTAAGATGTGAATAAGGAACTGAAAGAAAGTAAATTTCAGCGTGGATTTAAAATCGAGCAATTTTTCTGACAGGTGCTCAGCATGGTTTAGTTAGCATAAACTGTTCACGATAGAACTCCCAGAAACTTCCTAAGAGCAGCAGAGACCGAAGAGTTTGTAAATTGAATCATACCCACACCAATCTTTCTGTTATAATAACACAAATTGTAAATTCTCTCTTTCTAAGTCTTTAAACTCAGCACAACCTTTCCGATTCCGACCTACTCACTATCGTGTTCTGCCTTAATGAGTAATCCTTTTCCTGCGGGAAGTAAGCCTTCTTTCAAATGTAAAATTAGTAGCCACTATATTACTCGTGTAGTTTTCTCACATCTGAGAAATAATAAATTCTGATAGGGATTTTCCGGTACATGTAGTGGATGTTTCGTGAGAGACACTCAGTTGTCTGGCACCTTGATCATCCTTAAAAAGCTTTTAACCGTACCAAAATAACTCGCTTTGGTACCAAGATTGACACCTGTACCTTTTCCAATCTAACTCACTGTTATAGAAGGTCCTAAAAAATCCAAATAGTCCACAAAACAAGCAAGCAAAACACATGCATAATTATATTTTTAATATTTATACTACTACAAGATGCAGTATAATAGTAAGTCATAGTAAGACGTCTGTAAACGGACTTCACAGGGAGCAATACTATGATTCTTAGATTAGCATGCGTTTTAACGGTGTATAATGTAATTAAGAAAAATTCTCAGCCAACTACGTAGTAGCGCTGTAGTAGGCGTACATGTCAATCTGTTAACATCACATATTGGTGCGATACCACTCGTATGTTTCAACCGATAAGAAAAAGAAAGCACAGAAATCTTTATTCTTTAAAATAATAACTTTTTTTAAATTTGAAATTCATTCCTGGTCGAGTAGCCAGTACTAAATGAGAGTAAAGTCTATAGACATTTTTTATTTAGATCAATCTTCTCAAGAAAATTCATCAATCAAAGGAAACCGAAAAGAAATCATAAAACTAAAGTTAGACCAAACACTGAGATGTCTTTGGAGATAAAGTTTCTCTGATCTTCTGTGCATTTGAAGATCAAAATTTCTCAACAGTATATATATATGGGATACATTCATCTGTATTATTCTTCATTCTATGATACTAAAATAACAACATAGAAACAAATTAAAATCTTAAAGTTGAAGTTTGTGTGACAATCTTTCTTCCACTTTCCTTTTTATTCTACGACCAAGCTGGTAATGCTTACAGCATAGTTTAAAGCTTATTGATCCAAACCAATAGACAAATCAATAAATAAATTGGAGTATTTCTTTAAAAAAAATAAATACTATCCAGCAAAGAAGATCAGTAAAAATATCCGGACATAAGCATAACATTTTAATTTAACGGATGTCATAAATTTTCCTGAACATCTTATCGTCCATTTAATTTCATCAGCATACAATCCAAAGCCTGGCGCCAATAGTGTGAAATCCTGTTAATTTTAAAAAGTAACCACCCCAAACATTACAGATTTTCCCAAAGCGAAAATTTAAAATAATGTTGTTATTTAAATATACGGAATAATACATTTACAACCTAAATTCGGTTAAAATTCCAGAAAATACATATATATATATAATCCTAAGAAATGTTTTTAATGTATAGAATCAATAATAAATCAGTCTACTTGATAGAAAGATGATGTTGGTTATACTCGTAGTTACGTCGAAATTTTACTATGATTCAGTTATGCTCAAATGCTGGCATCGAATTGATTCTTGGAAGTAAAAAAAAAACGCCAAGCACACAGTTTCATTAAAATATAATACAACACCATCTTCCTTTTCTATATTCTCAACATAATTTATGAACAGCAATCTCAAATTCTTTATCAAGTTCCGTTCACTAGTATCTACAAGAAAATATGCTGGTGAGGTAGAAGCACTGAGATTGTCGGCTAGAAAGTAGTATTCCGCGTTACAGAGGCTTTGAATAGCTGACTTCGAAATCCTTACCAAAAGTCCTCGTTTTTAGCAGTCCTATAACCCGGCTAGAAGTGGTTTGATTTAGCACACCCTCCAGGCAGACCACCTTCTCTCGGTCTCCTTCACCGGCCAGGTGCTTAGACTTCGCCCCACATCTGAAAAATTGAGAATTTTAGTATGAATTTTCTGGATACATTTGATGCAAGCCCCGCGGATAACTCTTGAAAGGCTGGCACCTTTGTCACCACTAAAGAGTAGGGGTAAACATAAAGCACGTGACTCTCCTCGCGTAGTACCATAATACTTTATTGTATCGTCACTTTTCCCGCTTCCCGATGGTCCTGCTCAAGAGCACCTCCCAGTAACTTGTTTGGTCATCAAGGAAGATGTCCTCAAACCCCTCACATCAACACAAGGGTCTGCAAAGCCAGTATAAGCAGCAACTGCGAAAATGTATTAAAAGCAGCTAATAATTAAACCCATTTCTGGTAGCTTTAATTAAGACAAGTTTATTAAACGTTAAAGTTATATTTATTTCATTTGTATATACCTTAAAATAAAGCTTGTTTATTACTTTTTTACTGAATTAATAAATCAGTACCAACTTTAGATGAACAACAACAATTTATCGCATCAAACTCCATAACCTGGCATATCTTCAATCAGCTTTTCTTGCAGAAGTGTCACCAGGAGAACCATAGCCTGGCAAGAAATCAAATAACAGAACGAAGAACAAACAGAATACAAAACAGCAGATCAGAAACTAGAAAATATTCCAAACCAAGATACATTTTAGAAACATTTAAAGAATCCTTACACAGACACAAAGATTTCTCAGATATTCTTCACGCATCGCCAGTCAATGAAACAACTATAAAACTTTTGTTCCTAAATCCAATGATGCGAGTTGCGTTATCTTTAATGATTATCGACAAACACTTGTATTCTCCAAGGCTACAAGCCGCGGGAATAAGTTTTAAAGAATTTATTCAGGGCGGTGTTGGAATGTTTGTGCCGTGATTTTATCATTTGAAAACTGCTGACTCTATAGACAACGTTTCTCGAAATCTATCGCATACACGTTATAGCCAGAAGATGTTAGGTGCGAAAACCCACGATAAATGTCCGCGAAAAATTCATTTCTGCTGCCTTTCTAAAGAGTTCTGTTCTCCTGTATCTTTGTTTCGATTTCCGCCTTTTCTTTTAAAAGATAAATCATCATTCTGTTAAAATAATCAAGTAAATAAACTAGATAACAATCTGTTTAATATACTACGTTCTTTCGGGAAATGATTCAAGATTTTCATATTCTGCATTTTTGCTCACTGTCATTAAAAGTGAAGAAATTATAATATCAGTATAATCTTTAGGTTGTTTATTTATATATTTTAATTGAAAAATTAAACAAAAGGAGATTTAATAAAACAGAAACCGGCCTGCAGAGGAGGGGGATAATTGTGTAAATTCAAACAGGCGACACCAGTCGCTAGCCTCACTATTGAGAAGAATCCCGAAAGCTAGAATCGACAGAGACAGCAAATGTTGTTACTTACGTGTCTAGTCTCGTCCGGTAGTCAGGACCTCTACAAATACCCCACACACATATATCAAGAAATAAAATATCTGTCAACTTGATTTTTAAATTTGTTTAATGTTATCACTATCATGAAGTCATTTGTTGAAATATTTTGATAAATTAAACTCGTCGCGTGTCAGCGTGACGTCAAGACTGTCTTTTTAATGACTTGGTAGGATATGTATAGCGTTATGTGGGCGGAGATGAGAATAGGCGAAGTAGCTGGCTTCGTTCAAACTTCAAAACAGTAGGGTATGCATGGAGTAATTTTGCCAACCTAGAGTAAATTTACAAATTATGGAAAGAAGACTCTAAATATTTTTCGAAACAGAAAAAATAATGTGTATATTTCTGTACACAATGTGGGATATTTCTTACAGCTTAGCAATAAAGAATTGAGTTAGAAATTTCTTGCAACCCTGATAAAAGTTGTCAAGAAATTTTGAAGCTGTTCTCTAACTCAACAGTTTTGTACGCAAGATATTATCTTTTGTCTTGTTTCTTCCTGACTATTAATGTCATATCCTTTGATTATATAATTGCAATTCACACACACTGTCTTTTTTCTGTGCAAGTAAACTGATGACAATGAGCCTTGTTTCCTTAATTAGTGCTAGAACTGTAAACTATGATAAAATATATATACTAAGGAGTTATTTAAAAAGGCAACAACAAAAAATTACTTAAGTGTTCTTAGGTAACTTTTAGCCATTTTTATTGCTGAAATGGCATTATTTTAGGCAACTGATCGTTAGGGTTCTTTATTTTGGTTTAGTAGTTAAAAGGAGACATGGCTTGTTTAAGACCTCCAGGGTAGAAAAATAGCAATCAATCTGATTATCTTAAGTGATTTTCGATAGCACTACAGACAGCTAGCAATTTATTTTATTTATTTAATAGTCTATTACTATAAACAACTTTTTTTTCTTTCTAAAATATAGTCGTGATGAATTCTTCGTTGACTTATAAACATTATCCAAACGGTTCGCTGCCGACCACAGGACTTCTAGATCATCAAGCAATCTGATGGATTCTATAAACACTTTCTCTTCGGCTTTACCGTAACTTACTTATGGCAGAAAGCAAATTTAAACGTGTTTCAATTTATCTAACTACAACTCAGTCAAGACACTTTATCTGTTGATCCGAACACATAACAATTCAAATCAAGTTTTGTAATAATTGAGCATCTTTTGATATGACATTTGGAATTTTAACAATGAATTTTATTTTTGTCAATTTTTTATTTAAGTCTGAGGATGACCTCTATTTTAACAAAAAAAGCAAGCAATAAATATGAAATGGGACCACAGTGTTTCATGTTAGGCATTTCGCCGTTAATAGAGCCCAATTAATTTTTGTGGGCAGTATCCGAATTGTCGACAAAAACAAGCCGGACCATGTATAAAAAAAAAATGTCGCTAGAAACTTCAAGAGAAATATTTACTTGTTACGACTTACCTCTCATTTTTACCTGCATATATATAAAAATTGGGTATGTTTAACGAAGACAGAAGTTACCAGCATATTGTTTAGTTTGTTTCATTCCATAAATCAAATTTGTAATATTAATTTGCTTGCCAATTATTTACTTTTAATGCAGTAGTTAACCAAGAAGTGCAATAAAGGAAAAGGGGACTATATTTAATTTGCTTATTCTAAGATCACTTTCTCAATTAATTTATTAGTTTAGGAGCATTACTGTTAAAACCGATAAAATATGGTATCAGGATAATTTTTTCTGGATAGTTTTAGGATATCATAAGGAATAACATATCCAAAATTTCCAAGTTTTCTCTGTGTTTAGTGCATAAGGCGGAGTGAATATTTCATGTTTTTTAAAAATAAAATGCAAAAATGCCATTTTTCTTTATAAACTGGATTTTATTTACTAGAAATTCTACACAGCAGTAAAAATTTATTATTATAATGCACCAATGATTACTGTTTTCACATATTTTTATAGACAACACTTTTGTCAAAATTCTAGTGTGTACCCTGAATCACTTTTCTGGCTCTCACCAACGATGACGCATATACTTTTGTCATATCTTATCTTATGAATTTATAAATACAATTTACATAATGTTTATAATAATACATCGTTACAATGTGCTACTGATTAGAATAATAAATTATAGATGTAGCCAATAAATTAATACTAATATCGTTTTAAATAAATATAATTTTGCATAAAAATTTACACACGCTATTTTAATTAATATATTTTTCAATATAAATTTAATAATTATTAATAGAAACAACCCTGTTTTTGAATCATCTTTTTCCAGCTATGAAACTCACTGTCTGTTAAAGTCAAATTATTTATTTACGTGTGTTATTACATAATAAACAGCAATTAAAACGTGTGTCTGAGCAGCACCATTACTTACGCTGTTATACAGCTACATACCTTACCGTGTTCTTCTGTGGATCCACAGCTGACAAAAGTTTTAAGTGTTTTAGGGGCAGCAGGCTAATCTGTGGCAATCTTAAGAAGTGTTTTGGTTAGGAACCTGCCAGCCCCACTCAATAAAGGGTAAAACCTGCCTCGTCCATTTTTCAACTTCCAAATATACTCTGTATGAATGCTGACCGGCTGCAACTCTTTTAGGTTGGATGCTAGGTAACTGAAATGAAACACTCACTGATTTCTTAGAAATTGCACATTTATATGCCACACGCTGGCCTTGTTAAGCGTATCGAACCTCCCTGCATACACTGCTAGAAGGAACTTATCTCTAACGGGAGTTACTTCGTTCTAGTAAATTCCTGTGTGAAAAAATCCATAAGAGACCACTAAGCATAGTTATTTTAAACTAACTTCGAGCCTTTGCTTTTATTTTGATTGTAAAATGGCAATGTGGTCTTACACCCTGACAGCACAAGAGTAGGTACTATCTGAAATAACCCTATGATCGTTGAATTATTCTTATACTGAATAGCGCTATAAAACTGTTCTTTTATAACATGAACAGATTCATTGAAGGGGTACTAGCAGATCTCTGTTATTGGTGACAATTACTACTGGAGGCACTATCTATCCTTTACTGTTGCTATTTGAAGTACTGTAATCACAATAAGCTTGTCTGCATCTGAATATGCCAGCTTTAAAAAAACTCTAGTAGTTTCAACAATTGTAGGTGATGCTTAATTGAGATGTGCTTTGTTGCTTTATTTCAAGAAATTCATTTTGGAATTATGTAATTTATAAATTAAGTGCAACTAAGATATCTTCAAAATTGCAATGCTCTTAGTCCTACGATACAGTTTTGCTGACTCTGTAGGTCCATCATAAATATAAAAATAACAGTTTTACCAACTTTGTAATGGTTAATGATGTAAACTTTGTAGGATTTACAAACAATCTGACACTTGGCTAGTTTGGCCAAACTAAAGATTGAAGAAAATCACGTCTACCTATGACGAAAAAGGGCGGCATCAGGAATAGTGTTCTGACAGTTAATCAGGGATTTCAACATTTTCTCCAGGGCACTCTTTGTTATTTTCTGCATTTCTGCATTTGACCATTGACAAAGAGTGGATTGTGGAGCCAGTTTATACTGGAGAAATATTCCAATCTTAGAATTTGTGTTTAGTATAAATGTGGTCTTATTGAAGACCAATGAAGGATTGACACCAACCTTTTTACTATATATTTCGACAATGTTTTCTGCTACCACCTGACTACAATTTGTTTTTGCGGCAGCGAATGACTTTGGAATAAATTTTTCTGTAATTTTTTTAATTACAGACTGACCAACCTGAATGACACCACCACAATTCTCTGAACTTTCTTCCATGATCCAAGTTACCAAGAGCCCTGGTTCCCATCAAACCAATAGACGATTAGTCTCCATCAAGCCACCATACGAAACAGATACGATCAGTATTATTACCGAATACCATGATTGAACGGAAGCTTTTGTTCTTTTCAAATGTCGCTGAGTTCAAGCTATTAACTTCTTTAATGCGTCGCAGATGGGAGCTCATCGTGGAAGCACGTACACCATTTAGCCAAAGTGCTGTCAGGCATAGTCCTCCTACCAAACGCCTTCACACATCAGGTGACCGGTATTTTGGTCGGAGGAGACGCCATTCCAGACCCTGACTGATTGTCGGATAGTGAAATAGCTTTCTCTGTGAACTTTTTGTACTCCTTAGCAGGCATCATATGTGGAAGTTATGTTATCTTCCAGATGTGCAGGTAGGCAGGCATGGCATAAGTGTGGTGACTAACGGAATGGAAGAAGACAGCTCCTGTTTGATATAATAAATATGGAGTTTCTCGTCTCCTCTCCACTCAGCAAGTATAAAAATCGCATGGTGGAAACCTGTTTGTAGCACCCAAATGAAGAGCTTTCATTTGATTACATCAGAATTTTGGCTTATCTGTTTCACACATTCTTCTTGGATTATGTCTTTGAGATACTGTTTCTGATCAAAAATAGTCACGTAGAGTGTAGTCAGGTGTCAGTTCCCTCTAAGCACCCTGATGTCTGAAGTAAAATCTTAGAGAGTGATTTATGGATTTAAAATTGGGTATACATTGCACCAAAATATGCATGTTCACTCATACGCACAACTAAGATCTGGTATTTAAATATTTACACAGATTATCAAAGCCACTGCCATTCATGGTATAACGAGTAGATTGCATATATGAGATGAGTAAATTGAAGACACCTAGTCGGATAAAATCATCTGATACTCTACATTTGATAATACTCTGATGTGGAGAAGGCTGATAGAATGTTACGAGGCTTTTCACACTCATGCTGTATAAAGTGCAGGTAACTGCAAATACTGATTGGTTAGACCCATATTTATAAAAGGTACCACCATTACTCTACTCGTGTCATAAGTACAATTTTTAAGACTATCTGAATGATGCCAATCGATGATGGACGAAAATATACTTCAGCACATACTATAAGCCAATGGGGATCTAATTCATTTGCTAACTGGAGTGTTTGTTGTTTTTAGAGCCAGATGTCACAGTCTTAACAGTATTGGATTGGAAAGAAGAATTTGTTTGTTTTCTGTAAACTTTAAATCATATTACCAATGCAGCCATCAGAATAATTGACACAAGTTCTGTAGTACCAGCTGGGGTCACAAATGCTTTTGCTGTGAAGTGTGCTGTGCCTATCGAGTGTATGTGAACATTGAAGTCAGCGCTATCAAATAAAACTCTACAAATCCAGTTAAGTTATATGAAAGGATTTTTCCAAATAACGTTGAACATCCATCCATACGTTTGCATTTGTCTGTAGTTAGCAGGAAAGTTGGAGCTGCTGCAAATGTCATTTAGTTCGCAGGATGATATTTTCAATATATGAAAACATCTATTGCAAATAACAGATGCGAAATGAATAACTGGGTCTACATGCTGCAATTATGGCATTTGCTAGAAAAGTAAAAGTTACTTTTTTACCAGCTTTACTTTGTCCTTTAGAATTCAATAAACCCTTGATGAAACCCTTTAAAGAATCTGGCACGAGTTCATTTCACGTCTTCAATTAACTTCAGGGTGTGTATCCCAATAATACAGTTTTAATGAATGTCTTCTTGTCTAACTGAAGCTTTCAACTATGTTTTTGCTCTTCTGTCGCATCTGTACATTTCTCACTATACCAAATTCTTGTAAAATATTGTGCTTGCCAGGAATGTTCATGTTCTTTCCAAAGTCAACTAATAATTTTGACTTCAACTGGTTCAATGCGTCACCTTTCTTTCCTTTAAAAAATATGTCAGTTCATTCAAGAAGTTCAAAAGGGAAAAGATTAATCGTATTGGCTGTACATCGTAAAACAGTGCTCCCATTTATATATATGCTTAGTGGCACAATGTAAGACGATGTCCAAAACTCGTGTATAAACTTCATCTATAAATTTTCTCCATTTTACTGCTAGTTTAATTTAACATGTTCATTCTCACTGCAGAGAATTAATCTCGGTTAAAGTCAAATAGATTTTCAGAAGAATGCAATTTTGGCTTGTTTCTGGAGTAGTACGTCATTTTCACTTTTATGGGCATTGATACTACTTGCCTGTGTGTAGTGTTTTCGGCACTCTGTGTGCGGTGATATAACCCCCAAGCTTCTGAGAAAGTTTACTGTTACGTGCGAAGCTGACTTAGATAAGATTATTGGAACCTTTAGTTGCTACCGTTGACGCAATACTGAGGGAAAGTTATTCGATATATATCATACAATAAAACTCCGTTTGCTTGAAATGCAAATTATATACATGGAAGTGGATTTTGCAGAAATTGTTATAATAAATTTACTGAATTATTCCAAAATTATCTCTACAGCTGCATTTAAAGTAGTCTTAGTTAAACAATAAAAGTAAGAGTGACTTATACTGGTTTGATTAATAGTAATTTGGAGGTGAAAGTGTTAATATTAAAATATTATTTTACTTGCGTATACTTTATATATATATATATATATATTACCTAAATCACAAAATCGAATGTTATATAATATAATTAATTATTAGTTTATTAATATTTTTTAAAATGTTGACAGAAAACATTTAAATTTGCTAAAATATTGCAAAAACGCGTCACTCATAAAATATGGGATAATCCATGACAAATATTCAAAGTACATAATAATAATATGTGCATATATCTATTCCAGTGCAAAGTTTTAAATAAAAACTATTTTTTTGTATTTTATTAAAAATGAAATAGTAGTTACATAATTCTATCCTGTGTTGCATGCACGCAGGGAAAACTTGGGCTATGTCGTTCTTCATGATATTTCGAAACTATTCTGAAAAATTCGAGAAAAACAAAAGAAAAACGAGTAAATTTTGATAAATATTTAATGGATTTTAACATTCCTTTTGAAGTAGTTTTTCCCCTCATAAAGCAAAAGAAAGGCAAAAGCCAGAACTTACACTTACGCTCTTATGATAAATAAAAAGTGTCTAAATTACGTCCCTTTGTTTTGTTGGATTTCTTTATTCTTGAAAAGAATCTTTTGGGGAATACCCAATTCTCGCATATAAAATAACCTTAGGAATAATTATATTAGATACTTGACATTTATTCGAAGATATATGAGTTCTGAGAAATTTTATGTTAAGGTTTCCATGGCAAACTTGCAAATTTACTAAATATGCCAAGCAATTTAGCATAGTTTCTTTTTAATTATTTATCATAATTGGGTACTTTATATTAATTGAAAACAACACGTGTTCCAATACATTATCTTAGGAATTTTGCATATTTTAACATGTTCTATTATTTTATGCATGTTCTTAATTTTTAAAAAAATTTTGACATATTCACTCAAAACTTTCAAATGCAGATAACAATATTTTCCAACGAAATTATTGCTTGACAAACTTTGGTCAGACTGTATTTCAGATCTGAAAGTATTTAGATAAAGAAAAATAAGAATTAGTGTATTTTTGGAAATGCACTGTAAAACAGAAGCTCCTCCTCTTTCGCTCACTGGCTCTATTCTACTATAGAAACTCGAAACCACTTATAAACAAAGTAAATTCTTGAAAGCTAAGAATTAATATCTATTACTAATTTTTATTTAAATCAGAAGACCCCTATAATTCTACTTTATTTTTAACCACTTTTTTATTATTCCCGATTTGATAACCTAAATTTTGGTTTTTGACTAATAAAAATGAAAAGAATCATTGAAAACTGTGAAATTGAGAAAAGGTGGTGATTTATAATTCAAATTATAAAAATACACACACATAACCTTACAATTATGAATATAATTTCAATCTAGAAATAAACTACAGAAAGAATTAGGTTTTCTCTGCTGTACCAAATAAAAGTGCAGTTCTGTAAAAAGAGTGTCACTTGGACGAGAGGTTATTTGGATATAATGTTCTGATTAATGTCACTTATTTTAACATATCAGATAAACAAACCAGGGTATTTTATACAGTATAGGAAAAGAAATAAATTGAGATATTTTCTCTAATCATTAAAAGACAATTATGATCACAGTTGACAAAAAATTAGGTGCAGAGAAAATGTCAGGTATAATTAGATATTTTTTGAAAGAATTAGAAGAACAATAAAAAATATCTCATTCGTTTTCCTTTACCGCCAAAGCTCAAATTACCAAATTTGAGAACTAAAACTGATTGCGCAGACTATACTTTGTCGGTCGCTGTTCAAAACATTACGGCTTTCTCTAATGAACAATTTCCTTAAGACCTAAGTTCTGTTCTGCATCGGTGTTAGCTTACCAATCATGGTGACCAACCAGAGGCTTGTCTATCATGTGAACTTAAAGCTAAAGCGGTAAAGCATTGATTCTGAAACTAGGCTCCATTCGCCATTAATTAGGAAAAACTTTCCCAAGATGCAGTGTGAAAGAAGTTTTTCAAACAACCAGCACTAGTTGATAGACATCCGCTGAAAAACGTGCAAGAGTTTATAGTGCCTACCTTTGACTTTACGAATATAGGAATACTCGCTATCGAAATAGCAGAAAGGATGGATTGTATTTGTGTTCGGTACGGAAACGTTGCATTGTAGAAGTGCATGTTGTCGTTTTGCTGTTAGGTTTTTGAAGGTTAAAAGCTTGGTGTTTTGGCTAATGGAATGCATTCACTGAATAAAATTGACTAGGTGTCTAACACGAAAATACAGTGTACTTTGCTTTTTGTTGTTATTTCCGCACATGTTTGAAATATTGTAACTTCAGTAATTTTATTTTATGTATATGCTGATACGAGGTAACCATATCCTTTCAGCTACCATTGCATTAATCGTCGCTTTCGAGACGCAGGTTATTTTTTGCTAAGATTTTTTGCATTTATTTTCTGTGTATTTTTCCCCGCTGAGACAAGACATCTTCAGAGATGTGTTACACTTTAAATTTGCTTTTTTAACGATGCAATTTGTCCACGAGATGTTAAATAGAGTAAAAATCTAGCGATTGGGATGCACAATCTCCGTGCATCAAAAGTTATAAACGTCTTTTAGTTCGTAAATAAGTAATGCGGACATTGACGTCTTGTTCAAAAACGAATCCTTGACAAACAAAACGTAATTCCGGCACATAATCCCATTTAACTCACATTAATCAAACAGTCCGTAAAAGTTCAGATATTACATCCTTTCTTCTGTTTTGATTAACATTTGTTACCAAGATATGCTTTTCGTTTGAGGCAAAACTTATCTATCGATAACAATTTCTGTCACAAGTTGAACGTCTGTCCATCTTCAAGAAATACTGGCTGTTACAAGTTTATTCTTCTAGTGCGAAATTATTTCCAATGTTTTAACTAAGAGTTCTACATAAGGTAAAACTGGTATGTAAGCTCCTCTTGGCAACTTCAGGCAGTATGGAATTAAGGGTCGTGTGACCTGAAAGGTTAAATGCCGATTTCTTTATCCTGACAGTTAAGTAGAATTTTTCTGAAGTGAGAAATGATTTTCTTTTAGCGCATTACTAGATAAAATTGTGTAGTACAATGAACATCTGATCTTTTGATGTATAGCTCTTCCAATTTTTTTTCAAAGTACAAACCATCACTTATCTTTTGTGGAATCTCCTCTTTCTTGCGCATTCGCCAAATGTAATTTGAGGTGTCATAATACCGTGTATGTATACAGGATATCACTGACTTGACAGGATGTGATTGGTTCCCTCAGTCTAAACAAACACTACAGTGATTTTACCTTGTCATTTTAACTATTCATTTATATAAGTACACAGACTGAACTATTTTAAAATCTTATTTTAAGAAATTTATTATTTGTAAAGAAACTATTTTGCGTACAACAAAGCATGTATTCAAAACTAAACGTCAGTCTCATTAAATATAATCTTAAACAGAATATCGAACTTTCAGAATATAATTTATGTGATATATTTAGCAGATGCAAATTAGCCAAACGAAGAAAGTAAGTTTCCTTTCAAAGACTGAAACCATTTTGCAATTATAATATTGAATTAACCTCTCATTGCCGTATTTAATAAACCTTATTTATATGTTTAAAAATTTCTGATCTATGAATAGATAATGAATTGGATATTACCTGAAATATGCAGTACCAAAATTACTTTTTATCCTAACGATATTATTAATATTTAGAATAATATAAAGGTGAAATCACTCATTCAATTACTTATCGAGTCCATGTAGCTAAACCATGCCGCCATTGCATAAATGAGGTCTGTTTACATTAACTTTAATTTGACTGACATCATTTTTTCTATCGCTTGCAAGCAAATAGCTTTTTCACTGCACGTTCTGAAGACTTGTTACGTGATGTGATGGTGCTGTTTGAGAAATCTTTTTCATTGGCGTTATTCATGCCACGCTATTGCACTAAAATTGTTTCTTTTTATTAGGACCAGATTCATTTCTATTCGAAATGATAACATTAAAAAAAATGGTGCAATGCACATATCTGTATGTTCTAAGCTAATTACTGATATAGTCGAAGTCGCTAACACAGACATAGATATATGTATAAGTAAATGAGTTTTAAATGTTTGTCTTTCGTGTTAGATAGAAAAGCGAAACAACTTGATTTAAATTTTAGCAAGAATTTTACAAAGTAGAAATTTATTTGGTGGAAAGTTGCAATTGAATTTTGTGTATACATATGTAATATTGAAAATAATTATGGGACAGAAAAAATTGGTATAAAATCACAAATATACAACATAAAATCGAATCTCATGGGTACGAAATGGTTTATAATACAGTCGTGTTGAGATAGTAATGCACGCAATCAGAAAGTGCTACATCTGCAGGACTATAAAAGTATGGACAATGGTATCATTGTAGTATAGTGAATGAGGGTAAATACTATGGCTCCTCAGAAAAATATATCACACATCAACCACATAACCATCGAAGACTTAGCTAATAAAGAATATTTCATGCGACAAATTGTAGCACGACTTCATGTTGCAAGAGCTGCATGCAAGAGTCTGAGAAGGATAAGCTAAGCTGTAACTGTTGAGAATAGACGTAGTCGAGAAAGAAAGTCCAAATTCTCTAAAAGTGATGCTAAGTACCTCAAAGTATGTTCTTTACGTGACAGACGATGAGCCAATATAGATATTTTGAATAATCTACGTGCAAGTACAAACGTTAACATTTTCTCAAGAACATTACGATACAGATTAGTGCGAATTAGTCTCAATGGCTGTATCGATACCCTAAAAATCTGCTGAGTTTGAGGCAACCAACAGTAAAACTAAAATGCCAGCAGAAATGAAACAAATTTGAAGTGTATGGTAATTTCTTCAAAGCAGACCGGGGAGCAGTATAACAGTTTGCGTACATCAGCTACAGTGGTGCATGGGGTGAATCGATACAATTGTGCGACTGCATATGAAGCAAAGGGTGTTGGAGATTTACATAAAATCGAAGATATACTGACAGCCAACAGGTAAAAGCATGTTTTCATCAATCATCCAATTCCCTCAGGAAGACATCTCATTGGACGAGGATTTATTTTCCAACATGCCAATGACCACCAAGAATGCAGCCAGTGTGGTGATAAACTATCCAGAACGTAAAGAGGCTGCTGAAACACTCATAAAGATGCTTTGGCCAGCACAAAGTTCTCATATAAACATTACTGAGATTATATTGAGTTTTATGGTACCGAGGAAGTCAGCCGGCGGCAGCCAAACACCTTGGATGAATTGTAGAAAGTGTTAAGGTTATTTAGAAGAACATTCCACAGTAATATAGTAATAACCTGTATGGGAGGATGGAAAAAAGTGTCATTTTCTATATAAAGCAAAGAGGGCCCACATACCAAACACCACATATTCATTTTGTTTTTTTTTATATTTTCTTAAATAATGTATTGTGTATGCATTACGTAGTCTCTTATTTTGCAACTAATCATAATTTGTGCATATTCTGTGTGTATTTTTGTAATTGTTCCCAATACGATATACGATGAAACATCTTGCCTGAATAAGAAAAACAAATGAAATATATAAGCAACTACTAAGTATGCAAAGAATATGAGTTGAACCTTTCGAAAATATTTTATTAAACAAAAATTAAATTGGTCTAAATTACACGAACACTTTATATGTGTTTTTAATAATGTAAAGTTGTTTAAACATAAGAAATAATTTAACTAAAGATGAAGTCAAATATATCTATAGGTGTGGTAAAATATTTACTGTGATTAAGCATTATTAGTATAGTAATTTACAATTCCATGCATGGCGCCTATCATTATTTTAAAAGAGGGTTATGAAACATCGGGTTATTTGATGATGGAGTCCATTGAGATACTACAGGTTGAAGAAGACACTCACCTACAGCAGTTTGTGATGACAGAACACACTAAGAGACTACGGTCAGACTTATGACTGATACAAGACTTCGATTTCAGAAGTGTTAAAACAAATCTATTAGAAAGTCTGCAGTTTTTATTAGAACAGCACCACATTCCATATCTAAACAACTTTCTGAAACAGCAACAATAAAAATTAATAAAAGTCATTGAAAACTGAAAATTTCAAGTTCAGGGAAATCTAACTTTTTGCAGTTTTCCAACAAGATGGCTATCCTAAACAGATTGGTTCCTTTAATGGAGACTATTTTTTTTTATCTCAAACAGTGATGGACTTCGTCAAACTATATGCAACATAAATATATTCTTAAGTGGAAATTGAGTCTGTCTGAAAGAGATAACTTTGAAAAAGATTTACCTTCCACAATCAAGTATAACCTAAACCTGTTAATTCTGATTCGTCTTTAACACTCAGAATAATTCAGAGATCTAATCAAGAAAGTCATTCTGGAAAACGCTTCTGTCTGCTCGTTTTTACTACAGAAATATATATATATATATAACAAGAACGTCCTTTTGTTCACTTTCTAGCACTGCCCTATTTTTACCCCAAAACTCTACAGTGTAACTAAACGCCATATTGTGTATTACATTCTGAAACTTTTTACCTTTTTTTTTCAAAAACAAGTAAGAACACCAAAATCAGAGTTTTGGTCAATTCGGGAATCTTTATCGCCTTAATGTATTTTCCATTGTATAAGTTGCTAATTTATATAACATTTGGAAACTAAGAAGAAAAATCATTTAAATTAAATTTTACATAAATTCAGATTCACAAAACAGCGAGCGAGACCCTGATTTTCCTGTATATTAATATACATGGATAAACCATAGAGTAGATTTTTTAAAATTATCTTTATATTCATCAAAAGTTTATCTAGTGTGTGAATTTATATTAAGGTTGTCTGATAGAAAGTACAAATGGATCAGCTCTGTTTAAGTCGATATTATTTTCTACATATTTAAAAAAATAAAATCAAGTAGGAAATTGCCTACATAAAATATAATGCAGTTCTTTAAATTGTAATCTTTTACCTGAGTGCACAGCAGCTATTAACTTTCATATTTATATAATTTAAATCATTTTAAATATTAAAATATCTTCCTTTTGCGGCACTGTAGTAGTTGAAATAGCAAATTATTGGATCATAGAGTGATTAAATAATTTTTGAAACTATTATTCTGTTGCATCTTATACATGATTAAAATGCGCATACATTTTTTGACAGAGCTACACTGGCTGATTGCTACCAAATAAAATAGCTCCAAAACGTGAAATTATACATTCAAAATAGATTTCTATTATTGCTCTTAATGAAACCGGTTAATCTCAGTGCAAAGTAGCTCCACAAGTCGTTGTTTTCCAGTCTAGAAAAAGAATGTTGATTGTCAGGAAAGCAGCTACAGGTACCATCCAAAATAATAAAAATAAGAAAGGAAGAAAGAAGACAACAGAAAATGTTGCAGGCCAGTAATTAGAAACTCTGAAAGAAATCACTTCCTAACCAGCACACAGTTAGCAGCTGACCACAGTTCTACTGCATAAAACTCTATTCCATCAAAAGGATTTTGGAAAAGGCTGGATTGAGTGGTTTTCGCAATCCAATCCTTAGGCGTACAAATAAAAAAAATTTGATTCGGCAAAACTTTATCAAAATTACGCAATTCAACATTGTGATCGAATGAGAACTAATATGAAATTTTAACTCAAATTTAAAAAAAAAGACTACGTCTAAAAAGGCTTCAAAAAGATTTTCCAAGGTTCACGGGATAAATACAGAATGGAAGAAAAATATTAACGCTTGCAGTGTTTTAGTTTTTTTCCGGATGTAAAGCTATTAGAAAATAATTGAATTTCTACAATGAAAAAGCACTAAGGCTCTGGCTTTATTGTGCAAGAACTAAATGCTCTCAAACATACCAAGAAAACTTTAATGCTTATCAAAAAAGCATATGAGATATTAAAAGTGATGAATTAGCTACCACAGCATCTAAATCTGAACCATATAGACCAGTGAAACTACATAGAGAGACTAAAACTTGGAAGCTCAACTAATGTTCTACAGTTGTGGAATGAGAAATGGAAAATGGAATTCTTTTCATTTTCAATACCTAGAAGAATCAATTAATACTTCAGACGAAAAAAATATGTAAAATATTTATTAAATAAAAATAATATTGTGATATAAAGAAACTTGTGTAATGAAACATCGAATATAAACTTATTACATTACGTTTTGTATGTATAGTTTTTCTAATACTTACTGATCTTATATGAAATTTATTTTATTGGTGAGTTAATTATTATTCCCACCACTGCATGTTTTGATATTTTTCATTTTGACTACGAAAGCGATAATGACGTCGAATGACTGATTATAAAGTTTATGGATATCGCTGCGTTTGCGGAGTAATGAGGGCATACCAACAATCTTTAGAATAGCATCAGATATTCTGTATGTTCAACCATGTCGTGAGATTTCGGTTGTTTTCTTCTAAAACTGACATAGGCGAGCATGCATTCGGCGGCGACACTGATCATTGCTTACATTTAAACGGAGTCCCTGTTAGGGTTATCTTTTTATTAACTTAGAACTGGGACTATCGTTAGAATTTAACTTGCAGAGATGTGTCAATGTATTATGATGACCGACAGCCACATTCTATCAGCTCTTAGCACAGGGATAACTACCATCTGTGGCTTTTAGTATTAATTGGCTTTGTTCAGGTTTTTTAGATGGGTAACGAAGTACTTATGCGGTTAGCCTACTGGGCTGCTGGGATTCATCTTCTGAGTTTTATTCGCCCGGGGATCAACTTGTTTAGTTTACCTTCCTGGCTTGTTTTTAACCAGCCGGCCACATGACTTTACTTCTGGCTCTCTGGGTTCTTCTCACAATTTAAAATAGAGAGATTTAATCTGCGTTACATCGCCCATAGTCAGAGCACACCGGGCAATCCGCTGTCACGCCCGTTTTCCTCCTCACCCAGTTAGCGTTCCAGATTTAGGCCTACGTTAGTGGTCGAGCGCAACAGGAAATAAATAGTGGGGCTAGTAGTAGAGTGTTTTGTGACTATTACAATATGATTTAACAGGTGGCGGAACAAATTAAAGTGTTAACTGAATTAAAACATCTAAAAACTTGGCAACCTCAAAATCAGCTCAATCTAGGTGATCATTCCAAAAATAGAAATAACTAATTACAAACTAACATAAAAAACAATCTTGGTCAAGACTTTATCTTGCTGATGGAGACAGGGAATAGCGTGGAGACATAGTTAATTAATAGTTAGTTCTATTAATTAAAATGTAGCGATGGGAAAAGGTTTCAACTTCTCGCAAACCTTTTTCCGAAACAGAATCCGGGGCCAGCAAAATTTCAAATAACGATTCAAATTTTTCTTATCCTTCCAACAGAAACGAAATATACACTCGAGGTAACTTATTTTATTTATCAACAATTATATTACAATCAATATTGGATAACATCTAATCCTGCAGAATTTTAACTAATTTGAAATTGCTACCATATTAAAATGCTATGAAATTTTTTCTGAAGCTCATGCGTTATGAGCCGCTCGCAGAAGTAAAGTCAATAACCTGATACTTCGATCGACGACCGGTACGGTTTCGGTTTACTCTCTATCAAATAATAAATAGCAATCGCTGATTTCCATATTAATTAAGAGAAACTGAACAAGATTTAAATGGCAAGCTTGTTTTGTCATTGCTTAAGTCAGAGTCTTTTTTTCCAATAGGAAGTTTTACTAATTAAAAATCATCATTTTTTATTTTATTACAAAATGTGTTGATTTCCACCTTTTTAGCGTATTACAGCGGTGGAAACATTACACGAGTTATTACTAGCTAAGAACTTAAATGGCGTGTAGTTTTGACGTTTTAAAGGCTAGAAACTACATTCAAAATTACTGGGAAAACTTTCGTTTTATATTGTTTTTTTGATAGTTTAGTTTTTCTTAATAATCAATTCTTTTTGATAGAAAGGTCGCCAAAAATGTGCAACCAGATAGATCAACGCGATCGCACATTCTGCTTACATCCAACCGAGTACTGAAGATTATGTATTTTGCTTAAACAAAATTTGGCCTTTGGCCGTAGCCTAAAATGGTGCTTGTATGGTGGGGAGAGACTTTTTGAATCATCAGTGTCATATCATTCCTTCTAAATCTTGGTTCAACAAAAACACGAAAAAGAGTCACGGCTTTGCTTCGCCGACCATTGTTGCAATGATACACTGTGACAAGGACAGGTGAAGTGTTTGTCGAATTAGCTCTAACATCTCATTTCATTAAGCTCACATCTCGACAGTCATTTTCCCTAAAGGAATGAGTCGGTAATTAGCAGAGCACATGAATTAACACGAATGTGTCGCTCAGATTTCTGCCTATAGTAAAACTTCAACCTCTTAAATAAGTAATAAAATTAAAAGCCAGTTATTATTTGGAATTTTTAGCAGTTTCATCTTCCAAAAAATACTCTCATATATAAAAACACAAAAAAACACAACTTATTTTCATACATATTTTATTTTTAATCAGGAAATTCAGGTTCTGGATTCGAACGTACACAATTTAGAACAACGATGTTTATTCTGTGGGAAACGCTTTGAGCAAAACCACTCAGGGTGACATCTGCTTAGACCAACTTCGTGCATTGTTGGAAATATTCCACTTATTTCGGCAATATCAATATAAATATGGCGGCCAAAATACAGAACACTGAAGAGAAGAATGAAATGAGAAAAAGAGTAAATACGAAAGTTAAAATGCCTTTCTTTGGAAAAGTTGCAAGGAAAGATAGGGGTGAATAAAATTATTTTCTGACCATAATTTAATTTCAAAGGTTGAATGTTTAAGTTATATACCGATTAGTACATTTATTATTTGTCTCTTTGTGACTTCTGCTACATTTTTCATTTCAAGAAAAGACATTAAAAAATTTGATTTGATAAAAACTACAAGTGACCCCAGATTACATATAACAATCTTAACAGTTTCCTTTTAATTAAAGAAATTTCTCTCTAATTAGAATTTAATTACGAGGAAATATGTTTCAATAGAAAAATCGATACAACAGTTAAATGCGTATTTTAAAAAAAGGAAAATATCTTATGACATTAGGTTTTTTAACGAAATTCTAATAGTTTTAATTTTGATTATTTTTTAAATTTTTAGTTGATTGCTTGTAATTATCTTTCTTTTCTTCTTCTTCATTGCAATTTTAATAAACCTTTTCTTAGTTGTAATTTTAGTTATGTGGAAAATTTAACTGCATTTTCACGTGTACGAATTGTATAATTTCAAAATTTCACATTCGAGAGCAATGAACGATTTTAATTTATGTTGTCAGTAAATAAATCTTGGACCAAACCAGATCTGTCTAGATTTGCAATGCAGGTTATACGTAATTCTGTATGGAAGGTTAGGGAATCATGCGAAATTATATTGTTTTTACGTGATTCCTGTGGTAACATAATATGTGCAGAAGGTATACTTCTTTTGCTAAAATTTTAACAATATATTTAATCGTTTTCTCGTTTTTGGCAAGTCAGCTCCATAAAAAGAAAACAAGTGTTTCCACTCTGGCTCGCTACCTCACGTCAAATTTGTCAGAATTTTTCCATAATATTTGTTTATTTTGTTTTGTTTTTACTTTGGTTCCAAACTCAGAATTCTCCTGTAAGCAGGATCGATGCGCGCACAGATCGAGTAGAAGGCAAGCCGCCGGTCAAATGATAGCGCGGATATCTGTCAATTGTCTACGTTCAGTTTTTGTTTTCCTTTATAAGAAAACTTTATAGTTCTACGACTTTGGGGACAAATTAAACGGGGCCCAGCGGCCACGTACCGAGGATTCCGCGGTTCGCGGGTAGGAGGCGCTGCTGGTATATATATAAGTCGGCTCCTGATCTGGATAAGTCCGCTTAGACGTCAAATATCCTTCAAGAGTTTTCGCCACTGTGAGGTAAGTAAAACAAATTAATTTTTTTATTTTATGTTGTTGGACTTTTATAATGCTTACATACGTAGATTATATTTGTCATTGGTTTTTACTTTACTAATGTATATCTGTTCTCTACTACAATGGAGCGTTATAATTATAAAGTTAAGTTAAACTGATGAACGTTTTTAAAACTTATAGATCTGCCTTTGCCCAATTAAATATTCATTTGTTTTGAAACATACGTACTCTTGGCTGTTTAACGGAATAACTATAAAAATGATGTTACCGTCTATTTAAATTTTGCTTTTCTAAATTACTTTTAAACTACTTATTTATCTTATCATCTCTAGCGACATAGCATGTTTTACTCTTGCCTATTAGATTATACGTTAGAAAAAGAACATTTTCCCGAAAAAACCTCATAAAAATTGTTTGTAAACGAAGTAAAGATATTTTTTTAATTCCAAAAAACGATAAAAAGTAAGGATAAGACTGGTGTTTTTAAAGTTAATAATTTAGACATTTATATTTGAGAGGTATACTCGATATTTCGAAAACTGTTTATTGTCATAAACAAGAGATACAGATAAGGTAAAAATCATTAAAAACCTGAAAAAATTGCTTAATATATTTGCAAATACAATAGATAATTTTAATACGTTATGATATGACTTGAAATTGTTAAAATATTAAGTACTTTCAAAAAATATTTAGTTTGTTGCACAACTATTTGCTTGATGTATTCTTTATAGTAAACACGAATCTGTTAAAATTTATTAAGTTTTGTGTATGCTTTTGTTGAATTTCTATATAAAATACAATTAAATTGATCATAACCTGATGATATAACTTATTTTTTAAAAATCTTTGCTGAGAATAAAAGATTAATATATACATAAATATAATTTATCATCGTAAACAAGATATGAATCAGTGAAAACCCATCACCATACTGGAAAGAAATGCTTAATGTGTACACACTCACGTGGATTTAATTTATTATTAAAAGGTGGAAAACAGAAGAATGAGCGGTTGTTCAGTAATTAGTCGACTAGTGCCAAGACTAAGGCCCGAGCCGGTTTCTCGGTCAGCACCACTTCGGTTTGTCGTACCCCCTTGGCACGGTTTCTTCTCGCTCTTTGGTTTTTGGCAGTCAGTCGTGTGGGTTTTCTCCAGTTTTTCTCTCACATCTAAAAATAAACAGTTTTAGTAGGAATCTCTCTGCCCACATCAAACTTTCGGCCTCCTTATGGCACAGAACAGGCAACGCTTCTTAGAAAATAACTACAGCACTGTGTTTTCTCACCTCTTTGAAGTAAAAGGTTTCGGTTGAAAATGACGTGCCACGCAATGACAGCAGAAAACTGATAAAATGTTAATAACTTTTAGAAATTAAAAAAAAGTATTTTGCTGTTTAAAAAATATAATTGCTAAAAGGAAAACAAACAACCGACCTGGCTGTCTGGATTAAAAATAAAGGATGTTTAGAAAAGTTTCTTATTGCTCTAGAACACACCATTGGTGCGTGTCCTAAAATCAATTAATAACGTGTTAATTGAATTAACGTTCTCTCAACCTTTGCATGAAGCCAATTTTATTTGTTTAAAAATCAAAAACAAAATTTTTAATACTTTTCTAGTGAGTTAACCATGGATTATTATCTATATAAAATAGGATCCAATATGGAGAAACCTACATAAAAAGCTTATCACTCTTCAATGTGTTTGCCATGCATCTACTGAGAGTGGAGATAGGGACTTCTCCAAAGTGTAGTAATATTATTCTCACCCTAATTTCTCTGGATACTTTACATTTGCAAGAGCCTCGAATAAGACAAGAAAAGTCCTTTTGATATGTAATACTGCAGTAACATTTTTATGTTATTTAATTTTATATGATGTCATAATTCCTGCTAAAATAGGTATCATGTAAATTTTACAGCCCTATAAAGATTTTTGAAACATTTATTTCATGGTTAAATTTTCAAAATGTTTTAGGTATTCATTTATTTTTCATTTATTAATTTTTTTATAATATACATTTTTTATATAAAGAAAATTACAGCACGGCTTTTATACCTGCCTTGTAAAATAAGAAATGAAATCTGTCTTCGTTGAAAAGGTAACTAGTAAAAATTTATGGCGAAATCAGAATGCTCTGCCAGAGGGAAAAGTTAAATTCTATAGTAGCTACTAATTTATTTTAATTTAGTCAGTACAAAAAGTATGAAAAACCTAGATTATGCAAGGTTCCTAGAAAAAGAAAATGCATAACAATTCGATTTTTTAAACATGTTATATTTTTATCTTTTAAACTGCAACTAGAAATGAATTACACTCTTGTGCAATTCCAACGCTAGTTTCTGATGTTGCTTTTGTTTTTTTTTTTAAAACAAAGCATTGCCAATAGTCTAACCAATTCGTGTTTATAATCACTAGAATTTTAATGTAGATAGCCCGAAGTATTTGTGACTGTCCACTCAAAAAAACCCTTATTTTTGAAAACTATTAGATCTCTCAAATGTCTAATACGCAAAATAGGTACACGTAAGCCTAATATTTTAAACTACTCAGCATGCTCCAAATAAAATCAGCAACAATAAGCATACTTTTCAGTTTAGTAAGTTTAGATGTTAAAAATCGCCTCATTTCTAAATAAAATCCCCTTTTTAGTATTTCTAATGTTACACCGGACAAAGTTTCACATTTATTTGCATTAGTAAATATTATTAACGTCCATTATTACACGGTATTTACTGGCATTCACTAACAAAAACAAACTACAAAAGGTAGTTATTGATATTCACTAAAAAAAAGAGTATAAACATAATTTGCTGCCATTTACTGACAAAAACAGACCATAAACGGTATTTAATGAGAATCACTAACAAAAGACCATACATGAATATTTGCTGAAACATGAAGAACGACCTCTCCTCTCATAACTACAATTTAAAGGATTCGTTGTCGGCTGTGTTTATGCAAAACCTTTACAGCGTTAAGTTAGTTGTTTCAGAAATGGTAGAGCTTTACTTTTGTCTAGTAAAATTTTATAGATATCCCCTCTTTTCTCACAACAGTTTTAAAATAAATTTATAGCTACTTTCGTCGTATTTCTTTTATTGTTTTTAAAGAACTCATTCAGTGGATTTTTCATATAATAATATTTTAATTGCTTCATAATGAGAAAATAAAAAGTGAATATAGAAATAGAGAGAAACAAAGAAAAGAAATCGCACATACTGCACTGAATACCTCAATTTTCCTTGCTACAATTAAATTTTTTCCTGTTTGATTTTATGCTTACCAATTTATTTAATGTTTTATTATTATTTGTAGACAGGAAGGGCACTACTTTATTTTCTTCTTATTTGCTACATATTTATTTTCATATTTTTTTCTTTGTAATTATATTTTGCCATTTTGGCGACATGTTTATTTATTTAGCTGCTTTGAAAGTTAAAATAATTTTACTGTTATTCTCAAAGACTTTTTTAATTGACTGCATATTTTTATTTTGCACCATTTCTATATCAGTAGCGTTGTTATCTTTCCAATTTCAAAAGAAAAAGTTTTTCAATCAAATTCAACAGATGTAAACTCAGTTATTTTAGACGAGCTGGACAAAACGAGGACATTCGTCCAGCTGATTTCCGAACGTTTCCATCTCACTAGACTGCTCAGTCAGGCCGGCAAACTTTTCCATGATTTCTGCTAAATTTCACTAATACCCTTAAAACACTTGGAATTTAAATTGTGTGCCCGTTTATCCAATGATCAAAAGCTACTGCACAAGCGGCCACATTTCCGCTATTATCTTCAGCCTAATTTGTATCTCCATCACCTTGAGAACTACCACCTAGTTTAGTTTATGCTGGCTTAGAGAAACCGTAGAATTAAATGAGAGAACTTAAAATAAAAGCTGTGAAATCCTTGTAGGCACCAGGAACTCCCATATTTATTAGTTTAGACAGCAGATTCAAGCGTATTTTAGGTATTATGGTAAAACTCATATGTATAATGGCACAAATGATTTTAGAAAAGAAAAAGTAAAGTATCGGAAATATAGTGACCGTGGAAATCCATTACTAGCAAGTCAAGCTTTGAGGCAGTAATGTTGTGAAGTCGTTCATGTTTTATTAGTTGTAGCTCAGCAAATACTGTTTGTAATCAGTTTACTTTAGCTACTACAAAAAGACAGAAAGGTTTCAAGTCACCCACGAATCATTTTTTTCGATCAGGGGAAATGTGTACGGATGTAACTTTTCAAACTTGTCTGTTGATTACAGCTGCTGGCGATTTATTTCATCTGTTTACAAAATAATTTTAATGCTAAAAACATAATGTATAACATCTAACCACTTAGATGATTTAATCCATTTATAATTATTCTCCATCGCATTTTTGACTGCAGATAACTGAAAACAAGTATTTTTATTTACACGTTAAATATTTTCCATGTTTAAATCACTAAAAGTTTTTCAAAATCATAACTCATTCTAATATCAGTGTCTTCGCGGAAAAATTGTGGTCCTGTAGAACGGCACCAAAACTTTCCAGATTACTTAAAATTGTTCAGCTCATCTAATTTTTTTTACCATTTTTTCAAATGCTTAGCTTTAAAGTTATTTGAGCGAATTTATAATTATTGCTTTTAGTATTTGTTGTCGACTGACACCTTTTTCAATATTACCTCGTTTAAAACTTAATGTTTTTGTAATGAAGTTAAGTTATCTGAGTTACTTCAGTACGAAATAATTTTCCTTCTGAAATTTTAAGCCTTGATCCCGTTATACCTGTGTTAATTGTCTTTTGCTCCCCCGAGATTCATATATTTCTCTCATCTTTTAATACAACTAACTAACCCCTGTTGTTAAAAAATTATCCATGTTTTGGAAACTTTTTTATATTGCTATCTTTAGAATGAGATTTTGGGGTTATTCGAAAATGACATTTGTTAACATCTATTCCGTAGACTGTTTCCCGATTCTGGACAAAGCTACCCGTGAACTACTGGTTTCTAATCAAAGGTTATAGCCACGTGGCTTTGAACTCAGCATCTGCTACAGCTGCTTTCCCTAATTGTCCACATCGCGCAGTTCTATATTTTTCAAATGCGATTTTTGTTGATCTCTTTATTTCTCTAATGTACAATCACCAGTGAGTAGACTGTGCTCGTAACTTCCATTTGATGAATTTAATGAAAATATACGGTAATATTTCATGAGAAGACGATTACAAGTCTCATCTTTATGAACATCTATCTTCCAAAATTTCGTTATTTTCCGCAGCTCTTTGAAGTATCTTTGCAGCGCAGGTTAGGGAGACATTAATACCAGATTTAGTAGTAAGCTGTTCGTATGTTGTAATCGATTTTTAACACGATGATTATTAATATTGATTTATTGAATTAGTCGCGTTTTTCTTACTACATTGTCATTTAAATTTATGAACGTTTTGGCGCTATACACGTAGACTTTGTAATACTACAAAGTCTGTTAATAAGAATTTACCGGTACATCTCGTCATAACTAAGAAGCTTTTCTGTCTAACAACCTGCGTCTGTCATTAATTTTTATGAAATTTAAGTAAATTTAAAGCTGATAAATATTGTTGAATTTAGTTGAATTTGAGATGGAATTCATAGAATGAACGAGAATCTCACTCTGTTTGTTCTGAGATTATATTTCTATAAATGCACTAAAATTCTGAGAGCTTGGAAGAACATTTTGGTGCCACCCGTAACTGTCCCTGTCAAACTCTTGTCCTGTGAATGTCTCACAGCAATGAGCTAGGCGGAAAAGATGTGGGGCATCAACCAGGGTGTCCCAGCAAGTCACTAGGTGCGGAGGGGGCTCTTGAATAATTCAAGAGTTACCGGCACAAGCTGCACCACACCTGGCTCGGCCGTTTTGATTCAAAGAAAGATATGCGCGGATTAAAAGACATGACTTTAAAACTTATAATTTTAATTAAATTTCTGAGATCTTTGATTTGAAAAAAAAAAGTTGTAAATTGGAATTGAGGCTAACGCCTGACTGCGATCCTTAGGTACAGTGGCAAAGCTGGAGCGACACACACTGAGAAAAGGAGACGATAATACACAGAGATCGTTTGAAAAGATCGTGGCTCACCTACCCCTGACGACGGCGGTGGCGCTCGCGTCAGTGATAAAAGTTCAATGGTGTAAGATAAGCTGCCTGTCTTCGAAGTATCCATATCAGGACACTTGATTACTTATTTTACATACATATACTATTTCGGGTTATTTCTTTTAGTGAAACCCCAATCAGAAAAGCAGCTATACATGTTAAAGTTGTGCGGACTTTAATGAAAAGAAAACATAGATTCACGAGTTTGCGTCCTAAAGACAAAAGATTTATGCATTTACTGTTTCTTGTTCAGTGCAGGCCTTTAAGATGTTATTTTAGATAGCACAAGGAGAGTCATCCGGTTATTGCAACCCAATGAAGAAGAGGTAAACGTTAATTATTAAAATAATTTAATAAATAAGATGGTTAAAACAAGTAATATATTTTTAAACAAGGTTCATGAACATTTGCCCAAAAACGTGATTGAAGATAAATTTTATGCAATATGTATTTATCTTAAAGCATGGTTTTCTGAAAGTATATTATTGAAAGTCATGGAAGACAAAGCTATTCCCGCATTGTTTGCAGATTCATAGTTCTAATTCAACGGCATTATTTCATTTACATATCGACACAATGTTAAATACCCTGATGAAGACAGAATATGTCCACGGTAATTAATCAGGACTTTTAAAATTTCTTGGGTTCACAAACTCTCAATATAATAAGATTATTTATCATTAAACGTAGTCGCGTAATATGCATATTTTCACAACTTTTTATGATTTAATATCTTATAAAACTCGATGCAACATGGAGTGTAGTCGCTAAATCGCCCTGCACAATTTTGTTAATAATGCCAACTACAAGTCAGTTACTGGGGGTTGCAAAATGATTACCACCCAATAAAAAGTACGACAAAGTAAAGACGAGTTTTTCATTTTGATCCGACCCTTATTTCGTGTATAGCAAGTACTATGATAAACGATTTCTTTCCATTTCAAAAAAAAGGTTGAGTAATCCAAAATGGCTCTCAGTATACTAACGTATTTGCTAAAGGTTCTGAAGAGCTAGAACGTTATTCTAATGCATTAGTTGACCTTTTTTATAAATGGGACTTACTTTGCAGCAAACCTTGAAACGATAAACAAGTAAGGAAAATCCGCATTTCCTTGTTTTTTTTCAAATTTCAAAGTTTAGGTTTCTGGAATATTGTGTAAAAAAAAAAAGAAACAGTAATATTTATTTTCGTTAAAATTTTTTAAATACAATTTAATGGGTTGACTTATTTTTAATTATTCTGAAATTTCAATTAACAATATTTTAATTAATAATTGAAACATTTAGTATACACGAAAAAACAAAACTAAAACGAGCCGCCGACCTACGAATATATGACAAATCACTACTAAGTATTTTTTCTTTGGCAACATTCACGTAAGCAGGCACTTCGTTCTGTTTGTGCAGGCCTAACAAGTAACCGCATCTCTTCCTCCCTTTTTAAACCTTCTGATAAGAAGAGCAAAGACGAGAAAGATCAAAGTTTGCCATATCATTTTATTTTGCTAATTTTGTACCCAATCATTAAAGAAGATGGAATATTTCCGCGTCCACTCGGGCTTCCGATGACTTTCTCCTTCGTGTTTTATCTTTTCTTCACACTATCTTGGATGCGCCAGACCCCAGATGATCCACGAGCTCCGATCGCCGAGAAACTCACTCAGAAGTCTGCTTTCCGTTTAAACCAATTATTCCGGATCGTCTCTCGCTCTCTTAATGATCGGTTTTGACAAAAAAAAAAAAAAAACCACTTAAAAAATGTTTCCCCGTATAGTTTTTTTAAAAATTCTTTTAAGAAAATAAAAAGAAATTTTGCAAGCTATTTTTTACCAAACGAATTGTATATATATAATATTTTTTTTGAATTAAACAGCTTTTGATAGAGAACTCTTTGATGCTATCTTTTAAAATAATCCGTCCAGATAGGAGTCACGTGGATCTATTAAGAGTACCGTTGTGTTTCTAGAGCAGTGGTTGCGTGAATATGTCGCACGATTAACTTGTGCGGTGGTTCGAGACTTCACGATAATCCAGCGATAAAGCGGATATTGTATCTGCTGACTAGCCCGGCAGGTGGTATGAGATGCATTTCTGTGGCTCTTGAGAACGCACACTGGTGGTACCGTTCTTCAATTTTCGTTTGGCATTCCGTTGGACGACAAGCCGGGCAGGAGGAGTCGCCACTTCTAAAATTTTATCCTGATGAAACCGTTTTACTCTGCATACAAATTTCTGTAGTCACGTGTTGTGTCACGTGATCCGATGGGTAACCCTGCATATAGAAGTAATATGAACCACTATTCAGCAACAGCAAAGAAAATAGTGTCTGTGAAATTTGAGGTGTGTAACCGAACTGATTTTCCACTGGGAAGCAGATCTCACGGCGTTGTCATTTCCGGTGGAAATCCTTTTCTCTTTTCTATCTTTCTTTTTTTTGAAGTCACTCAAATTGTTTGCTAAAGTTATCTTCAAGCGCTGAATACTGTTGTTTTTTAGTCTAAATTATCTGTAGCCATAGATCATTTAAAATGTTGACAAATTTCGCTATTTTATTTTTAAGTTTTGGTAAAAACATAAAGGTTGGTTTATTTTTAACTGTGAAAGCAAATGTTTAATTAAATTATTCAAAATTTTCTTGTGTGAAAAAATATCTAAGAATATGATATAAGCGATTTTCACAGTCTTATCTCTCTCATATATACACTGGAAAGTTCAAATGAAACCCGGCCGGATACGATTACAGCGACTCTATTTCAGCCAGGTTTCTTTTGAACGCGCGTGTGAGTGTGTTTTCCAGAAGCACACGTGCAAGACTGGTCTTTCATTAAGGTGAGTAGAAAAAAGCCGAACTGCTTCGTAGCTGCTGTTGAGAATCTACCCGACGTTTTTCGTCTGCTCGCTCTTTCGAAAGAAGGGGACGAGAAACTGAAGCCAAGCGGAGCAGCAGCGCGAAAGGCACGAGCACAGACCGAAGGAACTCAGATTCATTCAGTCCAGCAAAAAAACTAAATAACCTTCTTTATGGGTCGTCTTCATGCCCGACCCTGACAAATAAGGCAGCTATTCATTAAAGGAATCGCCCTGGTGTCAGTTTTCTAAAACCAGCGGAAGAAGATAGGGTTTGGAGGTCAGCCTCATGCCTTCCACATAAAGTCTCTATTTTGGATATGGGAGGAAACTAACGCGGCCGACGGGGAAAAGGAACAAGAAGAGTCCACAGTAAGGAGGTCTAGTAAACCGAACTCGGGCCCTCGACCTTAATAACTTAATAAACGATCCACTGGACTACCACGCCGCTTAAGGGGTACATACTTGAGGTGAGTTATAATAGATAGTAAACCCCGTGTAAAATCTGGTGCTTGGGTTCTTTAGTGAATGCATTAAAGCTGATTTTTCGTCTAATGCCAAATTCTGAATAGTTCATTAAAGTAAACTCACAACAATATTTCTTGACCTGCCAATGAAATATCCTATATTTCATGCATAAATAAATCTATTAGTGTATATGGGCAGCTAGTTTCGTTGTTACAAGGTGGGAAAGCATCAAGACTTCTACAGATCCCCATCTCCAGCGAAATGAATTGTTGAATTCATTCGCAGCTATTCCATATTTCACTAATGTATATAAGCATAAAACTGTTGGGAAATCTCAAGTAATACTTCAATAAGTGTACCAGTATAACGTTCAGTGGTGTTTTAGCATATCCAGTGTTTTATTTGTCTTTTTTTCACCCTAGCCAGGCTGGAAAAGAAAAAATTGCAGAACGGACAACTGAATTTGATCACGTGTATATTTTGTTTAGGATCCACTTGACCAAGAACTACTTAGAAATATATTACAGAACATTGCACAAAACCGTGGTGAGAAAAAATTCGTACTGCGAGATGAAAGTGCGATTAATAAGTCTATTTTTTTAAGGTTGACACTTGTCGGCCAATTTTCAGATCGGTTAAGGGAAGAGAGTCAGAAAATTCTTAAACTATGGATGGTCCCACTACAGCAGCACTTGTTGCCCTTTATTTTCCCTTCGTGGAAATGGTTTTATTCGCATTTCGATTTCGCAGTTTTAACTTAATGTCTGCTACCAGTGAAGAAAGAGAGAAATGTGCATATACGAGTATTTAAAATCGCAAAGGTGTTTTACCAGAGACAAGAACTATGAAGTGAAGGTCTGTAAATATAGACAAGTTTTCAAGATAACAGCCACACGGGGGGGGGGGTGCAGGAAATACTGAGGCAGAGTTATCTATGGCTTAAAAATATTACAAAGAAACATGCCTGTTACTTACTATCAATAACAATTTGACTATATATAGCCTTAAAAAGACGAATTCCGTTTAGTTCATATATTATAAAGTGATCAGAAATTGTTTTCAAAAAATGTTAATTCTTTTTAACAATAAAAATTTACGTGTCATTATGTGACAAGTGACAGCCATTTTTTTTTTACCTCATGGAAAAAACAAGGATGGCTAATAAACTTTTAAAGAAATGTCGGTAATAAAGATCTAGTTCTGTGCTCAGAGGGAAAAATAAGCAAAATAATACAAAATAATAACTATATTTAAACTTAGTGGATGGAGTCCGTTATCCGCTAGTCCATTTTCGCTTTATTAAATATAAAAGTTTATTTGCGAGTTTTGAATGGATATTTTTACGATTATGTGTAAATGAAAAATCCGGGATTACCATGAGTCAATAATAATACGTTGTAATTGATTTAACAACATTTTTCAATAAATTTGGAGAGAACATTCCATTTAGGCCCACACCCACATCACGAAATTATACTATGCCTAATGACCGTCTTTATAGTATTAGGAATATGTAGCTAGCTGGGAACTACAGAGTTTCGTATATGAAAATTCTGTTGTCATTTAATTTACTTCCGTTTACCCAACTGTTATTCAGCCCTAATTTGTCCGAAAAATTATGAAAATAATTTTTGAACTTAAAAAAAAAAATGGCTCGTTCATCCTGGATGCAATAGGAATTAACTGTTTTAATTATATAGACCTACATAATAAAATAAAACTTGTTGAGGTATATACATTGACAGCCAAAACACACAATGTTTTGCCACCATGGTGAACATCAGATGTTGTGATCACGTGATTGCTAATATTCATTCATTCTTTTATAGCTTAGGATCACAAAAAATTCTCTTTCCGTTACCTTGCTAGTGCTAGATTCTAATTTTAGATAAAGATGGGTATATATAATAATAGAGACAGCACGAGCAGCGCATCAGGAAATAATAAAGATATGTGTTGTGGCTTAATGTGGAAGCGTTTTGGAATTTCTAAAGTAGTTAGAAAGACCGAACGTAATGACAAGGATATGTAGGGTAAAGCATCAGTCAGAAAAAATTGTACAGTGTCTGACGACGTTGAGGCTAAAATGTTGGACATATGATTTTAAGCAGAAAAGAGCACAAATAGAACATCAAATGCCCATATCTAAACTTTTGTTCTAATTTTTCATTAAAGTTTTGCAGCAGCAACAACAACAACACAACAACAACAACAACAACAACAACAACAATAATAATAATAATAACAATAATAATAATAATAACAATAATAATAATAATAATAATAATAATAATAATAATAATAATAATAATAATAATAATAATAATAATAATAATAATAATAATAATAATAATAATATCAAAATATAACAATAGAAAGGCATTTTGTACGAAACTCTTGTACGACTAGTTACTTTCATCCTAGACATTTTAGGTGTCGTACAATCATTCAACCTTATCGGCCGAAGGCTCATCTTATGACAATTCTATTGCTTTTCAATGATGCATGCTGTTTTTTGTCTCTGAGTGGAGTGTACGTGTAAAAGTTACACTGGAGTCAGCTAATTCCAAATTTGATTAACAGACGGACTTTAGATCTGGCATGGGGATATCACAACAAAACTGACTGTTATATACATCACCTATCTGCCTCGACGCACTTTTTTAACGTTTCTATTCAGAATTAATTGCAAACAATCCGTAGGAGCCGTATCTCCAATCAGAATGTACCAAATGAGGGCAGCAGCTACACTCTACTAATATACACGACACGCTAGACTCCAGTAATCCACGACCAACAGACTTTATCGCGTCACATCATCACAAAAGCGCGCTGATTCTCTTTCATGGAATTACTACAGGTCGGCGCTACTTTGGCGAGATCGTTATATCTGTTGTTATACAATTAGTAAAAAGTCTTAGTAGTCTTTTATCTTTCATGGGCAGTAATCCAATGGCCTGTCCGCTAAAAATAGTCGTAAACCAAATTCAAAAGAAAAATACCCAAACTTTACTATGGCCTGTTCACCCTAAACCTTATAGAAAGTTTTGGACCTATTCCAGAATTGGATCAAGTTTTGACAGAAGAGGGAAACACCCTGTTACAAGAATGCGTCAGATGCCTGCTGAACCGCATGAAATGTATGTATGATGCTGAAGTGCAACCAGAGAGAAACATTCATGTAACCAAGGTCATATGGTCATTTGTTATCATTATGACGCTAATAAAGGCATCGAACAACGTTCAGATATCGCGCAACGTAAACTCTATTTGTAAAATTTTATGATCACTTTTGAATTATGTGCCAATTTTTTATCTTCAGTAAGTTCGTACGCTTTATATGAAAATATCCCTGTATTATTTTGATCGGCGTATTAATCAATAAAGAAAAAAGTGTACAGGATTTGTTAATGTGCACTATAAGTATATACCATATGGTCCATATTTACATGCATATCATTAATTTTTGTGCTACTGAAATCATTAATACGGATATTTGATATATTATCTTTAGATATTTTATATTAATGTTAGTTATATTAACACAAATTGATACGGATTAAAATTATATCCTTTATCATCAGTGTTTGTCTTGATATTGTTATTTAATGCTATTATTCTTTTGCCATGAAGATTATCGTCTACAATTATACATACTGGATGAGGCTGCGTCATATCATGGTTATAGCTGACAAGCGCTGATACTCATGCGCTTCGTAACATTTGATGCTAACGTTATTTTATACCATCGAGCAATAACTATTGCCATTTGTAAATGGATTGAACTTGTAACAATGGTTCAGGATAGACAAGAAACAGAATTCATTCTTCATTGTGGGTTCGTTTCTTTGACGGTTGTGTTTAGTTCGAGAATTTTAAAAAATCAAGGAGTTATTTGTACAGAAATCAGAGAAACTTGTCCCTTTAACGGAAAATTTCCACAATTAATGAAGCGTAAATTGCGTTTTTTCTAGCATCGCTCAATCGATTTTCCGTAGAGCTTTTGATGCTGAAAAGCATTTCGGTTCCAAAGAGTTAAGCGAACAAATGCCATGCAACAGTATTCCTTTGTTCGTTTTATTTTTCATGCCCTTCCGACCAGGGAAGTTCGACAATACGTAGTACTTCTGCTGACTCGACTTAAATAAACTACTAATATTATCATATCGATGAGTTTAGGCTGGAGTGCGGTGATTTGTGTTCCTACCTCGTTTTCTTCTCCCGGGATTTGATTGTAGCTGGTGAAAATTACCAACGTCTCACCACAAGCCAGGCCGTTTATCGCGAAATCTGTTCGATAATACAACAGAAGCGATCGAGGCGGTGGAAAAACTCCTATAAAGGATGCCTGGCTCTTACAATGGAGAGATGAATCGCCTCTTTCTTGCAGAGAGAGAGAGAGAGAGAGACTTCCCTTGAGTACTCATTCTCACGGCCATTTTTCTACCCTGTCCCTTATTCTGCGCAACTGGCGACGAGATTTCAGCGAAGAATTTATTGTATCCTCGTGATTAGCCACTCTAGATTTTTGCCGTCGGGTTCGATTACCGACAAGGATTCTCTGTTCCCGCACCGGTTTTCTTTTTTACCAGGCACGGCGTGGACAAAAGAAAAAGAATCATCAGCTATTGTCCCATTCCCCGTCTCGTGCGTCAACTGATTAATTTAATTTTGGTTCGTCTTCCCAACTCAGAATTGTCCACTGTCGTCACGGTCGAGTGTAAATTGTCAATCACTGTTAAGAATACTTGTAATAATTTGTAACTTGCTTCCATACCGTTAAAAGGATCTGAAGGAGGTTTTGTTATCTTTCTGGATGCTTTTGTCTTTTCCTTATTTTTTAAACTTACGGTTACGTTCAACGATAGTGAAAATAACACAACAGACTCATTAAAACTTATTTCGATAAAAATATTTGTGCACAATCAAAAAACACTTTTTATTTACTCAATCAATAAATTGTAGGCGTTCAAAAGTTTTGCATTGTCCATGTTTCGTTTATCATCCAATTTTTATCAGCATTTATTACGAGTGAATAAAAGTTTTTTACCAATAAGTCCGAAGCTGAAAGTTCTCAAATTGTCTGAAACAGAAACTTACAGGCAACAAACATCGAAACTCGCCATTTTGTTTGCTTACGTCACTACTAGAACTCTCTTAGTTTGTGCGATGAAAGATTTCCAAAAGGCGATCATTTTCACATTATGGATTGGGAAACCCACGTTTTCCTCACAAAAAAATAAGCAGACTACACAGAGACAGCTGCACAAACAATTTGTCACTCATTTTTCTTCAGAGTTTAGATTTTGGCCAAAAAATAGTTTATTTTAGTGTCTTTGGTTTGGAGAATTGCTAGGTAGGTTATATTGTAGAATTCCCATCCTAAAGTTAAAAGTTTTTGCTAAAATGAAAAAATGGAAATTTCAGAACAAATTTCATTGTTTTTAAAAAGCAAGGGCGGCATTTAAATTTTCGCCCAGGGGCAGCAAGGAACCAAAAAAACGGACCTGTTTCTGATTTTTAAAAATTACTCTAGCATATCATTCAGCCGAATCCGAATGCGTTTTTCTCGGCGCGCAGACGCAGAAAGAGTCGCATTGATAGTTTCAAAAGATAACTCACTGCTTCGGCGTGGACAAGAACACAAATAAAAGTTGTTTTTTTACAAATCCTAACATTGAGCAAAAGAACGGACTCGCACCTCAATGAATTCTGGTATGGCATTTCTTATTAAATGAAGCATGTAAAAAATAATTTGTGGAATGTTGTCAGTACTGTCCCCTGGAAGCTGTATACGATCATGAATAACAGCATCATAATAAATATTTTCGACGTCTTGGATTCACACATTTGAATACATTTTGTATCTTCTTTGTGTAGTGTTTTGGCTAAACATAGGATTGGTAAAGTTAGATTTTTGCTGCAAGTGTTTAAGAGTTTGGAATTTAGACAAGTTAAGGCTGAAAGCGACTGTGGGAAGAGGTTGATATTGATAGATGAGTTTGTTTTACGCTATATGTTTTAAGAAATTAACCTCTACTATATAAAGACTAATGCTCTTATTGCATAAGCGACAATAACAAGCTGTGATACAGTGTATATCGCTGACACAACAATTCGCCACCTTTAAAATGACAGAGTTACTAATATTTAACCTTTTATTTTTTTGCCATATTTCACGCCCATTTATATTTATTTTCAGTACCATCATACCATGCTGTCCTCTCGCTATGTCTCCGTTTTAGCGGCATTCGTTTTCATGGGTTTCCTGGTCCAAACATCATTAACCAGTCTGGTGAGGCCTCACAGGTTGCTGCTTAACGACAAAGACAGACAGGTGAGAATGGATAAAAAGCTGATACTTACTGAAGTTAAAAGATCATCTTGGGTGTTTTATTCCATGACTTTCTTATTAGTACTAATGCCAAATGAGTCTACGTTTCATAAATCTTTCCCTGTTGTCATCAATAAGCTTTAGTTTCGAGAAAAAACTGTTTTTGCATGTAATTTTTGCAACAGATCTTTTGCAATGGCCGTTTCCGTTTTCTGAAGCCTTTAGTTGACTCAGATTGGTCTTGAGCCCGTAACTCCCTGTCTGTTGTGAGTTTCTATCTGACCAACTGCTTAACCAACTGCGCCACCGCGGGATTAGACAATTAAGCTGTCTCCGAACACTGTCACCCAACCTATATCTGCCTGATTTACCTTTTGACGAAGTGTTAGTGCTGGGGATATCCAAGTTGTGGTCTGTTTATACCATTCACTGGTCTGCGGATATTTCTGCGGTTTTGATTACGACAGGAACACATCAGAGACGAAAGAGAACTTATTCGATAAATGTATCAAATTATTGAAAAAATATAATCTAGCTTCGACCATGGGCTAATGCATTATACAGATGCATCTTTTGACGATGCCAAGCTATAAACTCAAAATCAATATTCCGTTCTGATGAAACCATAAATAACACTGGAGTCCTGCTAAATAAAGTTATTAACGAAGTCCGCAGTAGAGAAAAGGAGAGGCGCAACTTTCAGACAAGTTTTAAAGCTGGACAGGTGATCTCTTTGTAAGCTTGCAACGCATCACATAACTCAGCCAAATAACTTACAACACGAATAACACAAATACTTTGTGAGCCATTCATTTGTTTGTCTGATCAAACTCTTAATTTGTCTAACGTTGAAGATTCTGGTGTACAAAATGCTGCAGTAAAAGCCTGAATTTATCATGTAAATTGGCACCATTTTTGCGGTTGCGCGCGCTCTCGTGCATAAGTACCGCGTGAGCGCGATGAAAGTTTCACTATGAATACATAAGCGTCGGCTACTCGTTTCTCTATATTCTCCAAAAAATGGTCTCATTCGTCAAAACGAGACAGTCAAAACTTCCTCTAGCCAATACTGAGAAAATCTAGCTGCCTGATATGATCTAAAGTTAACATTACACTGGACCATGATAAAGCATTTCGTACCTCTTCTTGATGTATGGGTATTTTGTTAGAAGAAGCGTAGCCATATTGGAATGAAATAAAAACGGCTGCAGTCATCCTGACTCAGAATAAGTAATATGTGAGATCTACTGATTCATTCTTTGAACTAAATAGACAGCTTTTGTTATTTAGTAAAATGATGTTTTGAATACACTGACAACTTTCATCCTGAAGGGATTATCATCATTAAAAAGAGAGAAAAATCATTTTGTTAAAGGATTTCACAATAGATAATAATTGTTTTATTGTGTCAAGGCTGAAAGAAGCAGTATAAATGAAACATTGCCGTTGATTATTTCCAAACAGGTCAAATTTGAACTCATCTGTAAGGAGCACCGTCTTCTAGGTTTTCTCATTCCATTGTTTCATTTCTCCTACCCATTCCAGCTTATTGTTTTGTTGCCTCTTCTCAGCAAAGGATTTCAGGCAGCAACACATCCAATGAGACCACGCACTAATGTGTATCATACTGTTGTTCATAAAGAAACGTTAATGTCTCTACTTGCACTTGGTCATTCACAAGATCTTTAATGTCTTGTTTCCTATCACGTAGAAAAATCCCGTGATACATATGATCAATTTGGAGAATTTGGGAATTTTTTTCCTTGATCTAATTTATTGTTAACAATATCAGTTTGAGTTTTGCTTATGGCTCTTTAAAACATGAAGCCAAGCTACAATCTGCAACATGGAGTAACCTCCACTAGCTAATACTTTGATTTAAACTCGGTTGCAGGTGATATTACCTTCCTTTCTGAAAGCCATAGTATTTATCACACATTAACTACACTGCCATTATATCACTTGTTATTTGCATTTTATACTACGTTTTTCCCCTGTTTCCATAATTATTTTTAATACTGTATAAAAATCGGTAAATTCCACAATTGACAAGCAAAGACAAAAAAATTACATCTCAACCATCGTACATCCAAAATAATTCCAGTTTTGTTGTTTTCTAAGTGAAATTATATCCATAACTAATGCAATTTTTCAGCATTTGTGTTGTTTATGATTTATCATTTAGGTTAAAATAATATTCTTTAATCAATCGAAAATTGTTAATTTATCAAAGCTTATTGTTTTCTTGCCTATGTCAAAGTGCAGAATATCTAATATGACGCCATCTATGCTGCAGCAGATGACGCCGATTATAGTTCATCTATACGTTTAATTAGAATTTACTGATGTTCTAACAACTATCCCCAGTTATGTCCCCATTCAAAGAGTCTATGAATATCAGAACAACGCTTAATTAACTTTATTATGTGAAAGATTAAATTTTACATTACAAGGCGCGCAATAACCATACAACAGTTAATTAAGCATGCTAGGTAATAGAATTATTATGGAAACCACACTGTAAGTAGCGACAGTTATTTCTGGACGTTATCGATTAGTCTGAAATCAGAATATGACTTTGGAAGACTCGAAGTGCTGTGTGCTGTATATACTGGCGATGCAGAGGTTGAGTAAATTTTGGATCACAAAAATTCAAATATTACACCGCAGTGTACAGTTCGTGTGTTTTTAAATACCCTGACAGGTAGGAGATAAGACAGCGACAGAAGAAGTTTCTGTTCATTTTATCAAAGAAAATGTTTTGAAATTTCGAAATTAGTAAGAACTAACCAACCAATTTTTATATTATTATTATTATTATTATTATTATTATTATTATTATTATTATTATTATATTTCCAGACATTTAAAGCTCTAATTGAAAAATATGCGAAGAAAATCTATTTTTAAAAAAAGCACGGGAGGGTAGTTTAACCTTCAATGACGTCACGTGAGGTTAAATGAGAGTTGGCTTCTGTTGACGAAGGCGCCAAGCCGGAAAAAAAAAACAAAACAGTGATCAGGGTGTCGATCGAAAGAGGATTAATCAAGCGGCGGAAGCGGTTGAATTTATCCTGTCAGTCGAACTTGGGGGTTTCTGGCTTCATATTTCTCTAATTTGCTCGCCCGCTTCTCACCGCAGCCGCCTTTAATACACACAGACAGATACGCCATGCAAAATTAATACGCAAAAAAAAAAGGAAAAAGTAAACCAGCGGCAGACCGACTGACTTGTAAGTTTTCGTTTGTATTAGTTGTTTAAATTTGGAGTGTTTTTGTAAGATACTTGAACGGTGTTTCTTCGGCGCCACCCGCGACAGCAATAAAATAGGGCGAGTAATTAAAGTTGGCGGAAGGTTATGGGGAATATCTCAAAAGGTCACCAGGCAAGATTATCTTTGGCCCATGAATATCGACAGATGCGCGATCACTCCAAAGCGGCAATATGGTGTCTGTATTTTTCAAAACACCTTCTAATAATTCGTTGCTGAGATTGTAAAATTATTATCTAAAAGAAAACAATACTAAAGTGTTAATTAGAAACAAGGAAAGAAAAGAAAAAATCATCACATTTGGAAAAGATCAGAACGTATAACCTCGCCAAAACCTAATTAACTATTTACGATCCCAGACGTTAGATATTTAAAGATTACTTGATATCTTTTTTTAAAGTTCTAAATTTAAATGAAAAAACTTCTGATATAGAAAACAGAGTTAGGGGGTGAAGACTTACTGTTTATAGCTTTTTAAAATTTTATTCTTATTGTTCACTTTTAATGTTTTGGTATTTTTCTTATTAACATATACATCTAAAATTGATTTGTAAGTGCATGAAACATTGAAATTATATCGACTTGCGGCGATAAATATGGACTCAGAAAAATTATCTAACATAAAGTAGAATATTCAAATTTTTTAATGAAAAAGGTCTTGTGAAATAAAAATTCGAAAAAAATAATTTTTTGTATTTATGGATTTCTGAAGAGTCGTGCGCTTATATACATCTAACTACATTTGCTAATAATTTCTTTATGCATGAAATATGGAATATAATGATCTCTGCCCGTGTATGCATGCGATCATATGATTATTTATTAACATGATTGTTAGGAGTTTAAAATAATCTAAACTTTTTAATAATTTGCATAAAATGAAATTTAGTAAATGTTGGGTACTCAGGTAAAGAAGCACACTAACTGGGCTTTCACACACACACACACACCACAGAGAGAGAGAGAGAGAGAGAGAGCGAGAGAGACATATAAGTAAGCGAGTTTTTTTAACTTTATTTCATTCTTTAAAAAGAAAAGAAATTAAGAAAGAAGGAAAATTCCAAAACTTGAGATTGCCTTAAACTTAAAACAGAGTACAATGATTTACTTTCACAAAAATAATAAACTAACAATATGTGTAAATAAGGAGCTCAATAGACTCATACCCCACTGATTTCTTCATTTGTAGCAGTTACCGTACTATCAACTTATACAAGAGTTGGACTTGTGCATAAGTATACATGGTACAAACTAGAGGATAATTCACTTTGTTAATCTAATTTACTGTAGATGTTTACATGGGATACTTATGAATATATAGATAAATAAATAGAGTCAGTATTTTCAGTTTTACAAGTGCTAACTTACGCAAGTGATTTTCTTGCGATAGAGAAAGAACTTTATTATGTAAAGATTTTTTTTCCTTTTCGTTCTTTTTAAAACTGACATCGAACAAAAATTTATCGAGACCATGTTTACTTAATCCTTAATGTCTACCATAAAAAGCTTAAAAAAAATATTTTACGAGGTATTCACTTGACCTTATATAAGAAAGATAACCAATGTCATGTAAAAATAGATAATCTTTTAGTTATTATAGAAGTCAATAAAGATGAAGGGTATTTTTAACGACAAAAGCAGTACAGATATCCCAAATACTGTACACATGTTCATTTCTCCAATTCTGTCGACCATATTCACATAACCAAAATAATTTTCTACCAAACTAAAAACAACTGAGGATCACTCTCGAATCGTTTCTAGCATAAAAGATAATGATCAACACTTTGTTTTCATTTTTTGATTGCGATTCCATCTTTATTAAGCTGTTTCTTTTCTGCTTTGCAAAGCATTTTAACTGCTTCTCTGAGCTTTGAATTTGGTAATTTTGGCTTTGTTTAGATCTTTCGTTTCTTTGCTAGAAATTCTCACTGTCATTATGCATCAACGCCACATGGCCGTCATTTTAATTCCTCCCTTTAAATTAGGTTTAGTTTCCATTATTAATCTTTTCATAAAAATTAACATATTCATCTTCTTCTCTGCTTTCTTTGGGCATGCACACGCATCTATTACTGCATGAAATGTCACTTTCCCGATAACCGAAAACACATGGAAACGTAGCAGTGTCTAGATTCAGCCTGAAAGCAGATTCTGCCGAGTCGCCTATTTACTATATGTTAGTAGGCGAACTCAAAAGCTGATTACTATACTGACAAATTAGTTGAATAAAAAAAACAAAAAAAAACTTTAAAATCAGTATTTACTAAGATTATCAGAGACACGCATAATATCTCTGTTAAAAAGGATTGCCTAGTTTATATTATCATCGTTGTAGGGTACATAACATTAAAGTATTTAACTTTCTGGTCAACTAACCAAATTACCAGAGAGAAATCCTCTATTAGCTGTGGTGCTTCCAAGATCCTTGTTACCACACAACTGCACTATTACGAAAACTTCTTAGACCCGAGGATTGTAGATAAGCTTTGATGGCGCCATGCTTCTGCGTAACCACTGTACTTCACTATCATTAAAATTTTTTGATACATGAGAACAAAGATTGCGTAAGATAGCTTCTAGACTCCATCTGACCACTTACTGTGCTGCTTGCCGACAATTATGAAAACTGAGACACTTGTGTAAACTGTGATATCTCTTAGGCTTCATGTAACGACTTACTGCACTATCTATGAACATTTATAAAAATTATGAGCTTGAGTAGACTGCGATCACAACCCTAGTTTCCTTCTAACCATCTACGGCACTATTTACAAACAGTTATGAAACCCGAGGACCTTTGCAAATTCTGATAGTTTATAGCCTTCTTTTGTTCACTTAATGCACAATCTATCAACAACTTTGAAACCTGGGGACATTGCGTAAACTGTCATGTCTTATACTGGCTCTTACCACTTACTGTACTAACCAAGAACAATTCTGAAACCGGCACACCTTGGTAAACTGTAAAGGCTCCAAATCATAATCAATTACTGAACTATCTATGTACAATTACAAAACCTGGAGCTTTGTACAAACTTTGATTGCTCTTATCCTCCCCAGCTTAATAACTTAATGTGAAATTTATAAACAATTCTGAATCATGGGAACGTTTTGAAGATTGGAACATTTATCAAATTAACGGACGCTAAGCCTTCTTCAAACAATTTACTGCAGTGTCTCAAAAATTATTAAACCTGGGGCCACTGTGTAACCTGTGAAGGCTTCTAACCTTCTTCTAAACATATACTGCACAATTTACGAACAATTATTAAATTTGAGAGTCTTGCGTAAAAACTCCAAGCCATTTTATAACTACTGACTATACTATCAATAAAAAATTATAAAGCTTGTCGATCTAGTAATCACTGTGAGGTGTTTAAAATTCTAACTAATCACTTACTTTACTGTCTAAGAACATTTCTTAATCGCTGGAGCCTTAGGTAAACTGCAATGGCTCTAAGTTTTTATCTAACTACATATTATACAATATATGAACAATTCTGAAACCTGGAGAAGATACTGTGTAAAGTGTAAAGGCATTTAACTCCCCCTTTTGACAATTTTATTTATTATAATTTTAAAATTTTAAACATGAAGAACTTTTGATAAATGTGAAGGTTCATAGTCTCCATATAACTACTAACTGTAAACTTATGATCAATTTTGACACCTCAAACTTTGTTTAAACATTTTTTTCACCATAGCCTCCTTCTAATCACTAACTATGATATGTATTTAAAATACTGAAATTTAAAGACCTTGAATAAACTGTGACAGCTTCTTGCCGCCTCCTATCCATTTACTGTAATGTATATGGTCAGTTTTGATACCTGGAGATATTGAGTAAAATGTGAAGGCATTTAATCCTGTCGTAATCACTTACTGAAAAATCTATAAAGAATTCTCAAACACTGAAGATCTTGTACAGAGCCTAAAGACAACTAGTTTCCATTACCAACTACCCTACACACTGAACAATTTTCAATTGTTGGAGACATTGTTTAGAATGTGAAGGCGCACTTGTCACATACTGTATAATGTATGAACAGTTCTCAAACATAGAAATCCAATGTAAACATTGATGGCTCCAGGACTCATTCTAACTAGTGTACTATCTTCAAAAAATTCTGTCCATGGTGACCTGGTTTTAACCGTGTGGTCAAAGCTTTCTTCTAACAACTTAATATACTATTCATAAACATTTCTTGATCCTAGAGATAGTATGTCAACTGTAAAGGCTCCTAACCTACTTCTGATTATTTCCTTTGCACCTATGAATCTCTTAAACCTGAAGACTTTGTATTAACTGTGCAGGTTCCAAACCAACTACTTACTGCATTGCCTATGCACAAGTTTAAAACTTGAGAACCTTTCTTAAATTAAAAGTCCATCAGCCTAACTATCTCTACACATTTATCAAGCCTGGAGACTTTGTGAAAACTGTGATAATTCCTAATATTCTTCCAACCACTTGTTGTGTCATATATAAACAATTATGAAACACGATGAACCTGAGAAAACTGTGAAGATTCTTAATGTCCTTGTAACCACTTACTAACAATCTATTTTTTAACAGTTCTCGAGAATAACTGTGCAGGTTCCTAACTTCATTTACCATCTATGATGAATTCATAAACTTAGGTAGCTTGTGTAAAGTGCGATGGCTCATAGTCTTTTCCTAACCAACTACTGCTTTATAAAAGTATAATTCCAAATTCTGGGGATAGAATGTAATGTTACATATTCTCTTCTTTTGAACTATTGCTATATAATATATGAATAATTCTAAAACCCAGGGAAGTTGTGTAAACTTGCAGCTAATGGCCTTCTATCCATTGAACAGTTTTTTAAACCTTGAGACATTGTGTATACTGTGATTGCTCCTTGCCTCTTTTTTAACCCTTACGTAGTTCATACTGGGAAAACAGTGATATTTTCTTTATTTTTATTCTACTATAAAAAACCAAAGGGCCACATTTACACAACATTTAGATTATATTAGACGTGGAAGTAAGTATATTTCATGTAAATGTCGAGTATAGAGGGTCTTTAGGCTCTCTAAATTATTGAGTACACATGATCCGTTTCATAAAGACCAGTTCAGCGCCAGCTAGAGAGATGATGCCACCAATTTACGTAGCTCCAAGTAGGAAATGGACCTGAGTCCTAAAGTCTTTTAGCTGAACGTTCTTTTGGGTCGAAAAGGCGTAAGATTTGTTATCCGAAACTGAAATCGAGTAACTACGAAAAATGATCGATTAAGGACTCGCAAACAGAAAGTAATAGCTTTGAATGTGACGTGGCGATTCACGCCAAAATCAAAGCGAAAAATATAAACGCATTTTTATTTGTCCATAAATCCTAGGCGGAAAGACAACGAGCTGCTGGTGCATTGCAGGCCAAGCCAAAATATTTGAACTATGCCAGTGTTTAAGTGTATTATGGGTAATTAAACGTACGGAGTTGTCTTATCTTCGTGCATTTAGAACAATCTGGTCGTGGGAAACCAAATAGTTGATACATGTGATTCAAAGTTTGCTGCGATCAGACCCAGAAAGAAAGATTTAGGCAAAAATTCTGAAAATAAATAATATCTGCGAGATGAAGTAATTCCTATTAATATAAGGTTTTTAGGTTGCGTGTTTTCTGTTGACACGTTAAACGTGTTTTTGTTTAGTAATGTTGCGGATGCCGACAGTCGGGATGGTTTGAGAAATAGTAAATCTCAGGTATTCTGAGCAATCAACGAATTAAACTTTCTACTTTTGTGCATCGGAGATTACGTGAAGGAATATTACAAAAAAGAAATTTGTATAGCGTATTATTTCGGGTCTCAAGTTACAATGAGTCACAACATAAAACTATGTAAGCATTATAGTCGGCTGGACATCTATAAGTAATAAAGTGGTTAATTAGGTGGTCTGAAGGAATGGGAAGTTTATATATGTTTAAAATCTTTCGTACTTTTTGTAAATAACTATAAAGCAACGCAAATAAAAGATATATTGTACTGTTTATATCAAATATCTTAAAACTACCTTTAAACAACCAATTTTGTGGCAGAAATTTGCTGTTAACTCTTCTGTCTCAAAAAGGTAAACATAAAACCTTTCATTCAAATTTAATTTTCTCTCTCTCCTAATTTTTTTTTATTATTTAAAGCTTAGAATTAATTATATACTTATAATTTAAGAATCTCTAAAATATTTTTTTGGTACTTTTTAACTTCATCTTTTCTAAATGCAGTCTGCAAGGTACAAGATTCATTATATATTTATATCCGGCCTTCGATTTATTGATTAAGGCTATTATCGTGACCGTGGTCTATTTATATTACCAACAATTTCTTGAGGAATCTTTAAAAGCCAACACAACTTTGGGATAAATTCTACTTAAATAAATCCCGACGTCCATGCAAAAATGCCGACAATGATGAAATTGTTTCGTGATGAATAAAAATTGCAATTTTAACTGAAAACTTTATTTCACGTTTTAGGTGGTTGTCACGTTGGCCGCGCGAATAATAAAGACAGCCCTGTTGGGTGGACCTAAAATGGCCATGCAAAAACGGAATGCTGGAACAATTGATTCCCTCATTAATTTGCCTGATCTCGATGCAATTGGCCGGAAATAAAAAGGGTCCAGAAGAAATATGTAAGTAACCAGCAAATTAACAGAATCACATAAGAACTTTTTAAAAAATAAATCAAACATACAAATGGCGTAAGAAAAAAAATGGTTTTACAAAATTGTAGTTTTATTTATTCTTAGATATGAAAGGCACAGAATTTCAGTGCGTAATTAATAAATTTAAATAATTAAAAATTTTGCTATTCAAGAATGCTTGTATTTCCTATGTGAAAATCAAAGCGATAAAATTTAAATATCTCTGGTTGTGGTTTTTACAAAAACAATTAAGTCAGAAATCTTAAGGAAAACATGCAGGACAAAGTTATTGAAGCAAACAAATACGTCAGAGGTCTTGATGAACACAATTTCTTCAAAAGGGATTTATTGTGATTACCTGAGTGACAGCAAGTATAGTTGCTATAGGTTTGTTCATTAGTGTTTTTATGTTTACTGAGATAGTATCAGGTAAAAAAAAAATTGTGCAGAGGTTAAAGGATAGACATGGGAGGTTCAAGGCAATAACTTCTCTTAAGAGGTGAGATAGAGTTATCCCCCTTCATAGCCATATTCAGTATTTAAAAAAAAAATATTGCAAAGTTACCTGCAAAAATCAACAAAAATAATTTTAGTTGTAGGGGAGACCGGGGCTGGTTGTCACTCATTTTTGCATACACTATAGATAAAGATTTCTTTCAAATGAAATTTAAAAATAACCTGTTAAGAATAAAAATTTATTTTCAATCCATCAGTAAAATTACTAATGCAGCTTTTTATAATGTTTGCGTAAATGCTTTCTTGAGACAGTCTGCCCCACACAAAGGGCTGATTATCTTAGAGAATGGGGCTGATACTCCAACTTTTAATGAGGCATAATATAGTTTACAAATCTGTTCTCATTTGTTATCGCACAGAGAGAAAGAGAGAGAGAGAGAGAGAGACAGACAGACAGACAGAGATGTAAATTTTCTTTATTTGTAATCAAAAGATAAAGTTAATTAGTTTTAAATATATTGCTGGATATAAACTATATTTATATTTTAATCATAAATAAGTCTATTTTCAAAAAATGTATATTTTACTTATTTCAAACAGACCGTAAACTAAGAAATGTTTGTAACAAGTTCAAAACATCACGTGACAGTCTGTGTCAACAGGGATTTACAATTTTTAGAAATGAACAAGTACATCCATGAAACTGGGTAATCGAATAATGTACTATTACTGCATTGATACCTTACATGATGTACTATCTAATATATAAATCGCTTAAAATAGAAGCAAACAAAACTGAATAAGATAATTAAACGAATACAAAATGTTTACTTACGACATAAAAGGATAAAAAAATTGCTTGTAGCTTCTTAACTGTCACTGTGGCTATTTTGAAACTAATGTGGCAGCGGACTATTTTACTTAAAGGTATGCGGAGGATGCTTAATATTGTGTGATAAACAAGTCAGGGTTAGCTGTATGACAACCAGCCCAGGTCTTCCCTATAAGAAAATATATTTTACAAAGATTTTTCATATTGAAATATGAAATTTATTTGAGAGTTTCATCTAACTTGAAAAGGCTTTTCTTAGTTCAAAATATTAGCCTGCTGAAAACTTTCATGTAATCTGTATACTCAAATACAGAAGTTAGTAGTATACATGGTTACGATATAATAAGCATTGGCACGCATGATAATTGGCAAAGATTGACTTGAAACATTATTTAAACCTTTATGACAAAGCAATTAATCGTTTGGGAGTCAACATCTTTGAGTTACATAACGTATCACCTGACAACAGGATTCTAACAAGTTGATGCTTGTAATGGCTATCTCTGGCTATTGCACATACGTAAAGACTTATGGACTAGAATATGTCTTATCTTGTGTTGGACAGCTTTTGGTGTACTCTGACGTTTACCACGGTTATTTGCAAGGAAACATTACTAATTCTGCGCCATGTGACTTCCAAAATTTTCAGCTTCAACATGGAAATATTTACTGGAGATCTTAATATTTATATGTAGGAAAAAAACAGAATACCCCGAAAAAACTATATAACCGGATTGGAAGGTAGACCGAAAAAAGAAACCATGCTAGAGAAATTCACCAAAGTGATCTATTTCCTAGAAAAACAAACTCGTAACTTTGATCTTAGTAGTCGAATAAGCTAATCACTTGAATACCGCGCCGCTGTTGCATCCCTGTTGCAGTGCCTGATCTAGTATATAGTTATGCTGGTAAATATGCACTTTGGCTGAGCTCAAACATGTTTGATAAGGTTAAAATCAGGGAAAATGGGTAGTCACTGAAGGATATACACGTTCAACTAGAACATCGGGTGCAGTTATTGTTGCTGTAAAAGAGTAAGAGCATATCGCTAGGCTGTCGAATTCTAGTTCAAAGTCAGTACAGCGGTGTGCAAAAATTTTGCAAAAAAAACGACTAGACTTAAAAAATGGGTTCTTATTTTGTAGAAATTAGTAATTATTGTATGTTTTCTGTTTTAATTGAAAGGTATCGGTCTTTAAACAATTTATAACACGAAGATCTATTTTGTAATTGCACAGTCAAAATTTAAATATTAATAAAATAATTTGCATGAAATTGGCATGTGCAAAAGTGTTGCATAAACTACAAAAAATTAGAATATATATTTTGTGCTATAATAGTTTAATATAGTAGAATACAAATATGAACTGTCATTTTCCACTATTCTGATTCATTTTTGTTCAATATAGTGATGCCGAGAGCCCGATATTTGAACCCCGAACAGCGGGCCACACTCGTTCGCATGAAAAAAGATGGTGAAAGTGAGTGGGTCATTTCGGATCGTATCGGTTGCAATCAGTCGACAATATCTCGCACCCTGAAACGTTGGAAAGCCGATGGCAGCCTAATTTCGAAATGCAGATCCGGCAGACCGCGGAAAAGGACGGCTCGACAGGATCGTCTGATCGCTCGTATGTCGAACTCGGACGGATTCCGCACTTCCACCGACATCAAGACCGCCTTGTCAAGGCACCATTGGATCCAGTTGGCCTCGTGCACCATCAGACGGGGTTTGATCCACATGGGACTGTTCAGGCGATCGGTACAGAAGAAGCCGTTCATCAGTCTGGACAATCGTCGAAAGCGACTGCAATGGGCTCGCGACCATCTCCACTGGACCGTGACCCAGTGGTCCCGAGTGTTGTTTTCCTACGAAAGCAAATTCGTGAGGGTCCACTCGACGGGTCGGTGTACGTTCGGCGATCGGTGTCCGAGAAATACCATCCTAGATGCACTTGACCGACTCTGCAGGCAGGAGGAGATTCGGTCATAGTTTGGGGCTGTTTTCAATCGTCCGGTATCGGTCCGTTGCATCACGTGGAGGGTCGAGTGAATGCTCATGACTATGCTAAGATCGTCTCGGACATTGTCGAACCGTGTATGTGTGACCACATGGCCCTGACGGCCATCTATCAGCAGGACAACATCCCCATCCACACGGCTAGGAGTGTCAAAGCCTTGATGGCAGAGTTGCGAATCCCCCTCCTCGTCTGGCCGGCTCAAAGCCCGGATCTCAATCCCATCGTAAACATTTGGCACTCGATTAAACTCAGCGTTTGTGTCCAAAAACCGAAAAATAAAACCGATTTGAAATGGAGAATCGAGGAAGCCTGGCCAGAGTTCAGCTTTGACAATTATCAGCGTTTGGTAGCCAGCATGCCTCGTCGTTGTGAACAAGTTATCAAGAATTTCGGATATTCTACTCATTATTGATAGATCTGATCACTTTCTGCATAATTGGAATTGAATCTGAATTGATTAGATAGCTATCTAGATTTTATGCAACACTTTTGCACACGTTGATTTGATGCAAATGATTTTCTAAAAATTATAACTTTTCTTACAATGAAACAATATGCTTGATATTATTGGAATAGATGCACAACAGTAATATAGAAATACTTTAATAAACAAGATTTGATATCTGCTGCTTTCGACAAAATGCGAGCTAATTTACAGAAAAAATTATTTTTATGTTGCACACCGCTGTAAGTAACTGCAAAATTTAGTGTTTCTAGAAGCTCATAAAATGACGCGAAAGCCACCAAATTTGTTGTGCTATCCGTTGCAAGTTTAAAAAACATTTATATATATCTTGAAATAAGAAAATTACAAATAGTCATTAACTGACTGAAAAAATAACATTAATCTATGATGTATAGTTATTGACAAAAAATGCTGCGAGTGTTGCACAAAATAGGAAAGATGGACAAACAAAAAAGATACTTGCGACGCTTTCTCTGCATATGAACGTTTGATGAACACTTTTAAAATGCTAATACCATAAGTGAGAGGCACATATGATTTGGACGGCACCATACTAATTAAAGGGGAAATGTTTCATCTTTGAAATTTTTTTAGCATATATATGTTCAAATTTACGGAAACAAATTTATTGTGAAGAAAAATTAAATAGGGAATAATATACAAAACTAAAATACAACAGATTTTAAAGTAGATGAAGATTTTGAAATTGTTATTATTTAAAGACTGATTTATAAAAGAAAAATAGTTTCTAGTATTTTAAATAAGGCAGACATTTTGGAAAAATGGACTCGTTTTTACTACTGACATTTTTCTTTCTGTTGTAGATTCGCTTTTCAAAAGAAAGGAAAAAGTGGAATTAAAGGGCAGCAGAAATCATATTTTGGCAAGACGAGTATTTTTTGGACTTCGACCTGCCCGATACTAAAATTTCACAGAATAGATTAAACCTCCAAATAAAGCAATAAAACTGCAGTCTTCCTTTTTCCTAAATTTTGTAATATTACCATGGGTTGTCTATTCAAAGCATTACATAAACGCTTAATAGAGAGTTACAGAAAGTAAAGGGTTAATACGGGAATTTTCATTTATTTTGGTATGAGTACCAGGAATATATAATGAACCTAGGTTTTGTCTCTCTTTCTTCATTGGAGCAGCACCTTTAAGTGTAAAACAAGCGAAAGAGGCAATCCACATTGCTCTAGGATCCAACAATAAGTACATTTTGTTACTAGAGTCTACGTAACCATGTTAATTGATACAAGATTTAAATATCTCATAACTTAATATATCATTGCGTAATGAGCTGAATCCTGTGACAAAAAACTACGTCATAAATTTACAACTAATAGCTGAGATGACTTTTACAGTACTTCAAAAATAGAAACATCACTGAAAAAACATTGCTTACCAAAACAGTCGTTCTCAGGTTTAAACCTTGATGAGAAAAATCGGGGAAATTTATTGAAACGTATATTCATTACTTAATTTTTCTACTGCTGATAGTGAATAGAAAAACATGAAGCAATACCGTATTTTTTGTAAATAACACTTGACCAATGGCTTTGTTTTTATCCTAAGATAAAATTTACAAAATTTTATTGCAATAATGACTCATTTACAAATGCTAATTAAACAAACAACAAAAAACCAAAATTTTCATTCTCTCTGCGTAAAAACACACGCAAAACCAAAGAAAGAAACAACAAAACAAATAAAAATAGCAATGGTTATTTAGATAGACTGTGGTCGGAATATTACTTTGCATTCGAGCACTTGTTTGCCGAATCACTCAGATAACATGTCTCTGTCTTCTTAAATATAGTGCCCATAAAATCTGTTCAGTTTTAATTTATCAGTCTGCCATTCATTTATTACTACTAATTCACCCAAACTAATCGGCATATTAACTCATAGTGGCTTACCAACATTGACAAAGACAAACTTTATTTAAAATTTAAAACACTAGTTAATTTGTAAATTTGTTTTTTCCCTAGTGACTTGATTTAGCATTAAATTGAGTAGCAGCGGTTGTTTTTTAAATCATTTATGAACTTTTAATCCGAGAGAGAGATAGATATAAATTCTTGGTTACAAGAAAAAACGATAAAAACATAAAAACATTTTTTATTTGCATTCCAAATGTCATTTTGTTAAGCAAACAAAAACAATAACAAAAATATCAAATACATGCTAAAATTTTATTAGTATGCATCATAGATGGGATGTAACTGCTTGTCATAACTGCCAAATAACAGGAAAGAATGAACAATAATCGAATAAATTTCAATATTTAAATCAGAATTAGTTTCAAACAACGTAGATAAAGCATAAAGTAAAAAAAAGAAATTTACTGAAGTTTTCTTTATTCTTCTTCTTCTTCTTCTTATTATTATTATTATTATTAGTAGTAGTAGTAGTAGTAAGTAGTAGTAGTAGTAGTAAAACAATGCCATACTTTTATAGTTATTCAAAAATATTTTTTACATCTTAAAGTCTGGGAATATTGCTATACTCATTTTTAAAAAGATTTTTATTATGCAGATAATGGATTTTATTCCAAAAATAGTTGAAAAAATAAATAAAGTTAAAATAATAAACTGAAAATTTGCCATGATAATCATAACTAAATCAATTCAAAACTAAAAAAATATAAAATTAAGAAACCAGGATATTTCAAAAAGAACAAAAATTCATTAAACAAAGGAAATTAAAAAAAACAACTACAAAAAATAAATTCTTATGACATTTTCAATGTTGCATTGACAGTTTTACAATAATTTCTAATAGCACAAAATTTTAGCACTTAAAAAAACGAAAGTAAAGATATTCAGCAGGATTTATGTGTAAGTTTTACATCAATCCCAGAGTAATCAGTACTTTGACAAAAATTATTCCTGCCTGTGAAGTGTATTTCACCTGTTTTCTCACGCATAATGATTACAATAAAAAAGGAATGTTGTAAATATCTTCACTTTAATATGATAGCAGTGTATTTTATATTACAGCAGAAAAATTTCTGTCAATAAATGTTTATCAAGATTTTGAGATTTGTTTACATTTTAAAAAAAATTGTTTAAAAATATGGATATAACCAGGTGCATTTTGATTAAATAAATATATGTTAATAATTCCCTTGTGTAAAAACTGCGAAAAAGTGATTTCAGTGCATTATTTATTGTCCATCGTGAAACAAAGGAGCCAAAGTAGTAATCTGAGACTGTGTAAAAATAGCTTTGAAAAACAGAAATTTTAGAGAAAAGTGACTATACCATTGTTATTAAACTACGTCATTTGTTTACAGTATTGATGGAAGTCAAGAGAAAAAAGTGAGATTAATAAGTTTAAAATGGTTGAACAATAGAAAAAAAAAATAGATGAAAGAAACCCTACACAGTTTGCAAATAACTACATGAGAGTGAATAATCCAGTATAAGTTTCAAAGCTATAGGAAATAAACAGAACCATGATGGATTGCATAGAAGAGGAGCCAGAAAAAGTCATTTATCAGTATAAAAATTAGTTCCGTTTGCAAAGAAGCATTAAAAAAGTTTAGATTTTTTGGATAAAGTTTTCTAGAGTAATGAAATATAAAAGAACCTCTTCTATACATTTTGCCATATAATTTGGGTTTGAAGAAAGGCTGGAAAAGCGCTCGAAGAGTTATGTGAACAATGGCAACTTTTAAGTCTGGTAACAAAAGACTGTTCTTGGTTTGCATGATATCTAAAGAAATTGGTGAACTGGAATTATGGATAGATATGCCCACGAAAATATACGGGATAGAAAAATGTTATTGTCAGCAATGAAACTGCAAAGACGAAATTATATTTTCCAGTAGGCCAGTAATCTCAAGCACAGATGAAGCTATGCAAAAGAGTTTTTAGCGAAGAAATAGAAGAAAACATTGAAATGTTGTGAACAGTCTTCAGATTCGAACCTTATTGAATGTTTGTGCTAAGATGGAGAGAAGCAGATGAAACTTCCTTTACACTAAATATCGTAGAAATTTTATTTCCTTTACACCAGAACGTTTGAAAACTTATAGATATATATGAATATAAATATCGTTATTCTGCAAGTTTAAATAACTGATTAAATATTTATTTGGCAGCAATTTTGAAGCTCCAATAAATAGTGCATAGTTAGCCTATGAAAATAGAGATTTTTACATTTTCTCCTATTGTTAAACGTGAAAACATCAGGTGGTACATACTTCACAGACAGGTAAACACATTTCAGTGATCGGCTTCAAGTAAAAGTTTACTACTTCGATGCTACTGAATACTTTCAGACGACGTTTTGTTTATTTTGCTGTAGTAAATGTGTTGATCATATCAAAAATCGAGTAGACGAAAAATTCTGAAACATGGTGATTTTATACATTTCGAATGCTTTTTTACAGCCTCTATGGGATTCCTCTTATACTAATTGATTTTCCTTTAAATAAATATCTTCCTGCAGCTTGTGATTCTTATTTCATACTAAACTCAGTTTTCTCTTACACGAATTACTTCCACAGCCGATAGCTTTTAAATAAAAACAAAGCCATGCATCCCTCTCCGAGCTCTCTGACAGTTTGAAACGACTTGATATTAAATAATAATTTCATCCAACGGTTTATGATTCCTTGCCGTATTTGTAAACTCAATTCTGATAGTTACAATTTTTTAAAAAATCCCCGAGGTTATAATGGCAGAAGAACAATAGTTTCTCGGCATGCATGTTGCTAAGGGTTTAAAATGAAGTCTCATTGTTTCTGAAGCAATCACTGCAAAGTTACAGATAAAGTTTTTAAAATGTCGACTGAAGCTTCAACAGAACCTCACTCAACGCAGGATATCGATACGTCACAAAACTGCCTTAGATCTATCTCTAGCATTAAGACAGTGAAACTAAATGTTTAAACTAAAGGTTAACTTCTTTATTTTTGTTGTTGTTTATCTCCACAAGTGACGTAAATACTACTGACTTATTTCACTGAGAAAATGCATAATTTCATGCAAGTTTAGCATTAGAACTGAATAATAAGTTGTTTAAGACAGTTTAAATAATTTAATAGATTCACCTTCACCAATAAACTCACTGATTACAATTTATAGAATTCAGGTAATATAATAAATATTCGTATATCATAGTTGAGAGAAAACCACTTTGTTTTTAGGATCTCACAGAGGAGACATGGATAATAGTTACAGGGTTAAGTTGTTACAGCACCAGTAACTTCTAATTAGACGTATAGATGACACTATAATCGACATTGAAAAATATGACATCGAGTATAACTCATCTATAACGTTTAACTGGAAATTACTAGTGTTATATAACGAAATACCACTGTAGCGCAAATACTCCAGGTCTCCCCTACATTGCACAATTAAGATGTACGACTGATCGCCATACAGTACCATTCACAACTTTTACAGACAAAAAAGTTGTTTGTGGTCTTATTTACAATAAATCTATGCTAATATCGAAAACACCTGGCCTAAATCCTAGCGTTATTGATTTTAAATCTGAGATCTATTGCTACCAGATGATTAAGGAAGGTAGAATCTCCATATCCGGACAAATGGGAGGAAAACCTTTCGTAAATACACTGGATTGTTTTCACAAGTTATTCAGAACTGCATTTTCGACATTTTATATGATACACTGCATGCGAATTGTCTAAAATGGAAATTTTATATGTGATTTTGATTAGCTCTTTGTGAGCGGATTTTTTGAACGTCTAAAAAGGGTACCGAAGGTAAATAATCTTTTGTGGAACTGTAAGTCTCGGTGAATAGACAGAAGAGAAATATTTGTTCAAAAACAGAACAAACCTGTTTTTCGATGGAATAAGGATGACCATTGGGTATTAATAACTGTTTAATTAAAAAGTTCTTTGTGGAAGTAAGGTTAAAAAGAAAAAAATTTATAGACACGGTAAACAAAAATAAATACCAAGTTTTTCTTGAATTAAAAAATGAAACAAAAGATGTCCATTTCGTCAGAAGGACAGTGAATGTAGGTTTATGGTAAACTGTTACATTTATGTCTTCTTACTTATAAACTTACTAAAAAGAGTAACTTAGAAAATGTTTGCTTTCTAAAATCTATTATAATGTCAGGCGCATGTGTCGCACTGTAACAAAAATCCATTTGAAATAGTTTGGTAGTTATAAGCGGTGTAAAATAATTCTATTGCGACGTGATGAAAGGCGCGGTTAGAAGCTCTTGAACGACCGTACCGACAACAGGTACCGGAAACCTAGAAAACCCAGCAAAACTTTTTATTCTTAAATGTTGCAAAAAACCCTAGTGACCGGAGGAAACCCACATGACTGGATAGTTGGCTGATAAAGAATATGGTATAACAGTCTAAAAGTCTACCGCCGGAACACAGTCGTCCGTTATCTTATTTCGACACTTTATTACTACAAAATAGCAGGCACTGTATTTATAACAACATAGGTTAGTTTTCCTCTTCCAGTTACTTTTGTTTTTAATCTGTGAAACAATAAAATGTATATATTTATTTTTGTAGTATTACTAAACTCTACAGTTTCACATATGTAAAGTTTTTTAATTTAAAAATTCACTCGCTTTATAAATATTAATGTCCTTAAAATGCACATAAAATTAAATTCGCTTACAACCAAAACACTCATTATACAGAACCACATAAAAATCGATTGGTTCAATTTCCGTATTGAATGCTTCATTCGTTTTCTATCAACCGAGGTCCTGTCTCTGGTTTTGTCTCGTCCTCTGTTTTTGTATTGACAATGGTGGAACGGATGTTCGTCAAGGGAGAAGAAGAAAAAAAATCAATGAGAGAAGATTTTCAGATATTCGCGATTAGATAAACGAAATGTCAGAGATGGTTAGGAAAATTGTTCTTTCGCAGTTCGAACGAAAGCCGTTGTGAGATGCAAGAAGATGACCAACTGATTTCGTTTCGTTCAGTCACAAGCGAACGGTTAGTCTATAGGAACCACTGTGAATTGTAAAAGTTAAATTAACTACGGTTTTAGTCTACTGGAGATCGATGATAATTTTGTTATATGGCGCTAGGTAATGTTTATATTTACATAACAAATTTTTACAAAATTTAATTCTGCTGGAGTTTCTAAAGAGTGACAGAGTCAGTTATTTGGAGCATTACTACTGGCCTTTTACACCACGTACATGAAAGCTGGGTTTTTATGAATTTGAAGGAAAAAATAAACATGAAATAAATGAGCATACAAAAGTAAATAATAAATTTAAAAGTTCAAAATCATTAAATACATTAATAAAAATTTTGATGATCAAAACCATATTTATTGTATTTTGGTTAGACAAAACACAAAGTATAGTTACAGAACTAATAATTATTAATTAAATGTAGTGATAAAGCTATAGTTGACGTCATATGCTTTGGCCTACCTATTGATTGTACATACCCAATCCTATTTTGAATTGTGTGAATGAGATATTTTAATTTCTAAGATGCTTTTGCCTTCACTCTTTAAATAATAGCTCGTCTTGTGATGAAAAATTATAGAAAAAAGAAAAAAACCTTCCCTGTTTTACAAAATATTTTCTTAAATTAAAGAACAGAGAAAGGGAACCGGGCGATAAATAAAAATGTAAATAAAAAGAAAAAACTGCTGAAAAACGAAAGTAAAACTTTGTGAGATAAAAATTCTGTCCTTTACAATGTTACGATGAATATAAGAAGTAAATTTGATTTAATAAAACAACGTAAATGGCACAACTATGATTTTCGACTGAAATTCATTTCGAAAACCTTCATGGGTTTGTTTTTTTTATTGTGTGTATACATAGAGCCCAGTGGAAGCAAGGTGACGTCTATTTTTCCACTTTGTAACCATCCTGCCTTATAAAACCAAATTTACTATTTTTTCGTTGCCAAAGAAAAGCAGTGAGCTGGAGAATATTGCCGAATAACATGCACCAAAAATATCCAATTATTGCAAGCTATCAAATTGTGACGATTTAGTTGATATGTGGAACAATGAAGTGGTTTTCGGAAAAAAAAGAAATTCAAGTTTTCTTTTACAACTCATGATTGACTTCGCGTTTTTCATGCAGTACCGTTACATATACATTAACAACCGCTTATTTTTAGGTAATTAAAAAGTCATAAATACGTAAATATTTTTTTAAAAGCTTGAGTAAGCCAGCATCCATTTAAAAACATCGCCGATTTTTTGTACCTGGAAGGCTTCGAGATAAGTTGTCATATTTCTGCTGAATTATCTTCTTTTCTATAGATGGTATGATGCTAAAACATACAGCAGAAATCAAGATCTAAATGGTAAATACTTGAGAAATGTGTCTTACCTGAAGGTTTTTGGTTTCGCGATGTTCCTGGAGTTTCTTTTTTTGTTTGTATATTTCAGTGTGTCAGAATATCTATATGCTTACGGGCAAATTGTATTTTTCAATGTGCAGATGTACGTCTGTGCTGGTGTGTTAGTTTGTTGGTATATGTGTTTGATACTGTACCCTATACTGTAATAGTATGTGAGTTTGAGATTCTTCATTAGTCTGTGCTGGTATGTGTTTGAGACTGTGTGGTACGTGTGTTTGATACTGTGTTGGTTTGTTGGTTTGTGTGTTTGAGACTTGCGTTTATCTGTGCACGGGTGTACATGCATAAGTGGGTGTTTTCGATTGCGCATCTAGCCACAGATGCAATTATTTAAAAAAAAATGATTTCCCGCATAATTCTTTTTCAAATAAATTTATGATTTCAAATGCTCGTAAACTATTTGCTAGATAGAGAATAATAATTTACTCTCTTTGTTGGTTACGGAAAGACCTTAAAAAGATCATTTATAGCATTCTGTGAAAGTCTATTATTCAACGTTGTTTGTATTTACATCACTGAAATTTTAAAAAAAATATATTTTAGTATTCATTATTCTCTTCCAGAAGCGTTTTTTTATTTTAAAAATCACTGCTAAAAGATAAAAGTAAATCATGCAACCTTTACTTGTCTGCAACGGAAAAATATTACGAAAAGATTTTAATGACTTTGTACCATTCTGACTCATAAAAACTTTAAAGAGTATCATATTTCTTTAAAGATGTCTCTCTCTATTCATGCTATCAGTCCTGTCCTAGAATACATATTAACATTACAAAATATTATAATCTTTCAGACTTGTAGGACAGGTGGTTGGGTGATAGTGCATACAGATATGACTTAAATATTATTTATATGTGCCTTACTAACTTTGATTGTGTACGTTTTTAGTTGTGAGATTATTCCGAGTATATATATGGGGGGTTGTGGAAAGATTGCGCAACAAATTTTTGAAGATGAAGATTTATTCTCAGTAAGATACAAGCCAAAGTGGAGGAAGGAAGCGAGCTCCTGTAGCGATAAACTGGCGAGGTGCCTCAGCAAGTAAAGTTGCTTGGATAGCAGCTGACAAAGGCGGAGTGATAAAAGCATGTGAAAAGTCAGCTCCTCCATCTCTCTCTGGCAGGTTCCGAATCCTTCCACACCCGTTTGGTCAACCAGGAATGCGGCTTCCATAGCGGCTCTGCTGCAACAGTCGCCTGAGGTCGGAGACTGTAAGCCTGGGTCGTGAAAGGAAGCAGGGCCGACAGTGGCAGTCGATGGCAAACTTGACAAGTTTGCGGAGGTGGACCCCATCTTGGCACTGCATCACGGCCTGCTGAATACCATACTCTGTCGGCTCACAGCAGCTGGAACGATACAAAACTTTCAATCAGTTCTGACTTTGACGGTCTAATTCTATTTATCTTTTCTAACCGCATCAGCGGTCAACAATGGATAACGTACCATATTGGAGATGTCTACATACATGTGGGTGATCTAACAGGAATGAAGGAAATTCTAAGTGTTCTTTACGTAAAAACAATTTTTTGCTTCAAATAATGCATCCATCTGCCTGATCAAGGTTTAGACAAATAAAAATTACTTTTCGGTTTGATTTTTATATTTTTCATAATCCATCGTAAATATTTCCCACAATATACAATTGTCCCCCGGTATTCGCGGGGGTTACGTTCCTAGAGCACCTGCGAAGAGTGAAAAACCGCGAATATTGGACGTGGTCCATAAAAATGCCTATAAATGCCTATAAACGTCAAAATATAACGTAAAATATAATAAAAAATATATAAGTAAATATATAATAATAATTTAATAAAAAATACAACACTCAGAGAAACACTCAGCGAAACACTCGAGATAGCTACACGCGGTAAACTGGGATGATGCGGAGCTGCTGGGCTGCATCTGCCTGAGACAGCGCCTCGTGAGTAGCAGCCAATCAGCAGCAAGGAGAAATGAATAACGCTCTCGGATTGGCTACCTTCAAACCTCCAGCCAATAGCGTTTATTTTATATTAATATTTTGCTGAATTTACGTTAGTATTTATATTACAAAATTAGTAAATTATATTGTTATTAATAATTTAGCGCTAAAAAGCGTGAAAAAATATATATTGCCACGAAAAAAGCCATAAAAAAATCGCGTAAGATATTTGCGATTCCGCGAATATGCGGGGGTTTCCACGAACAATTATCAGTTAGGTTCTAAGGAAAATTCCGCGAATAACCGGGGCCGCGAACGCCGAACCGCGATTACGCGGGGGTCGACTTATTGTTTTTTGTCTTGACGGCTTATGTGCTCGAACAATTTGGCGCGAATTTTTTTATAATTCATAACTTTTGGTTATTTCATTTAGAAGGGGAGATTTTTCTAAAGATTTTAAGTCTGTTTTAACGATACTTTTCAATACTGTTTATATTATGAAATAAAGTTATGTTCCCAAATTCTTCTCTTTTCTTCGTAGAATGTAGTTGTTCGAAATTTTAATTATATATATATATATATATAGCTGCTAAAAGACGCGACTTCTCCAAAGAGACAAAATGGCCGACCACTATGGATGGTAGATAATTATCCATTTGCTATAATTTGAAAAGTAAATAAATAAATAACAAATTTTTATAATGCAATAACAGATTTATAGATCTTGAATTGTAGTCATCATTTTGTAATTCTTAAACAATCAGGCAAAAACTACAAAGTTATTATTAGGCCAGGTGATGAAGTAGAAAAGTTAATATTGATGTCTAGTTGCGAATTTAGACCACTGCTACTTTTAAAATCATATATATGTACAATATTCAAAATAATTATAGAAAGATTGCAACAGAGAAACGTATATAATACATACCCAATGCATTATTACAAAAATATACAAACACAAAATAAATAATTTGTGCGGTCCATTATTAATTGGTATGTAAACCCTTGTCTCTGTATCGAGCTACACACCTTGTTTTCATGCTCTTGAACAGGTTATCACTGTATGACCTACAATGATGTTCTAAGTATCCTGTAGTACCTTTTACAATTCATCCAAGATGCTTGGTTGCAGTTTGACTTTATCAGTAGCCATGTGATCCCTTATAGCCTTAATGTTGTTTACATCAGGACTTTGTGCAGGCCAGAAAATCTTTCTGAATTTTCCATTAGCCTCTTTATCTTCCAGATAATTTTTCACTACACTGGCTGTATGTTTGGGGTCATTTTGTGCTGGAAGATGAATCCTTACCCAATGAGATGTCTTCCTGAGGGAATTGTATGATGGATGAAAACATGCTTGTACCTGTCGGCTGTCAGTATATCTTCGATTTTTTGTAAAGCTTCGCTACATATGCAGCCACACACTTTTATTGATCTACTCCTACGCTTTACGTAGCTATCGTACAGTGACTGATTGTTAGCCGCTCCCCGGTCAGACTTTGAACAAACTGCAATTGATTATTTCCAAATATTTCAAACCACGAATCATCTGTAAAGAGCACTGCCTTCCAATTTTGGTCATCTCACTGTTTCATTTTTGCTACCCATTTCAGCTTTAACGTTTTGTTTTCTTTGCTCAGCAAAGGTTTGCGGGCAGCTACGATCCACTAAAGCCACTTCGCACTAGTGTGCATCTTACTTCTTGAAGAAATGCTAACACCTGTTCTTGCAGCTAAGCCATTTGCAAGATCTGTACTGGTTCGTGCCATGGAGACGTTGGGATTTCTTTCTCTACCACGTCTATTGTCAACAGTACACGTTTCGCTTATCCTCAGAGTTTTGCATACAGCTTCTTCTGAAACATGAAGTCTGGCTAAAACCTTCCACACCAGGTATCCTTCACTTGCTAAGACTTTGATTTTTATGCGTTTTATGTAATATTTCCTTTCAAGTGCCATAGTGTTCATCACATTATTGATATTATTACATATACTTCTATAGTTTTTCTGCAGGTGGAGCACTCTATCTGTTGCTTGCATAAAAATAAAAAGTGTTATATATCAACAGATGACTATAGTATGGAGTATTTCATTTTTTTACACATGAGATGCAATTCTATTAGATATTATTTGCATTTTATACCCAGTTTTTCTCTGTTTTCATATCTATTTCCAATATTTGTGTGTGTGTGTGTGTGTGTGTGTGTGTGCGCGCGCGCGCGCGCGCGTGTAATATACTTCTGTTTGAAGATTTTGCATTCAAATGTATATTTTCTACCTAAACGAAAATTACAAAAGTTGAGATGCTGAATAAAATGTTGAAAGAATTAGTCATAAAATCGTTTATTTTATGCTTTAAAAAAATAATAAAAGCATCATTGAAATTCAAATGATGTGGAATTTAAACAAATTACGAATGAAATGCATCTTTTGAACCAGGAAAATAAAGTGAATTGATCAAGATTTTTCTGAGTTTCTTCTTAAATTATTTAAAAAACGTATGTTACATTACCATAAGCTAGGTACATACAGTACATGTTTCTTGAACATATATATTTACAGTTAATACAGACAGAAATCGTTTAAGGCATAAGTAGAAAATGATTCCATTTACTATTTATCTATGTACACTTTTTAAACAACTCACTACCACCACTGAGTAATATGTATGTACATTACTGTAGTTTATTTAAGACAAGAACTGAGTGACTGATAGCTGCTTCAAGAAGAATTCCCTTTTCGCAGCTAAATCACACAATATTTTCAAACACAGCAGTTGAACAGATTCACACTCTTCATGTCCTCCAAGCATGTCATTGCAGTATCCAGACATTTGAAAGCCTCTGTATGTGACGCCCCCTCATAATCTTTATCACCATCTTTCTTATTTTCTTCTTGAGCTTCTTCCTCATCTTCTTGTACAACTTCGACAATCTCTTCTTCTGTTAGAAGTTAATGGCTAGGGTCACAGCATCGTAGTTCATTCACTCTCTGACTTCTTCTAAATCACAATCCAAGCATTCAGGGGTTCGTTTAGTTCCACTGCTATACCAGTGACAATTTCTTCTTCGTCTCTAGCCTCCTCTTCAGATGCAATTAAAAAAAACAAAATTCCTTGCCTTCTGGAGTTTTCCAGTTAAGCCTGGTTTGATCTGCTTATACTGTAGATGAATTCACTATCATACTACTTTTCCTTGAGAATTAATGTTTTTTTTTATCTTTTTACAAAATTATTAGCCTCTGTAAAGTCAGTTGAAAGATTTTCGCCATGAATTTCCAGTGCACGTGGACCGTTCCGTAACTTAAAATTTCTTAGCCCTCCGGAACATACCTTAAATTCTGGATTACCGCTAAGTTTTTCGTTACAAATTACAGCCTTTTCTCAAAGAACAAGACCTGAGATGGTCTGATCGAATGCCTGCTTTTGTAAAAACTACACGTAATCAGCGTTGTCTACTTACTCATTTTCTGGATTTTACATTGCTTTTCGAGTTAAACTTCCATCCTCCAAAACAGAAACAAAATTAAGAATTGAGTCTATATTTATGTTAATGTCTGATATCGTTAAAGTTCCAACGCCATGTTTCTTTGCTAACTTTTTACCAGATTCACTTAATGTCCACTATGTCACTCAACAAAAGAACCACTCTGTTTGATAGACATTTTCACCCCAACGAAACACAACTTTGATTTAAAAAATAATAAATACACGATTTGGATCTTTAAGGCAACACAAAGCACAGCCATACTTAATAAGACTATTGTCGCTTCTGACAAAGATAAAGGTGGAAGGCGGCATGGTCTACTGTCTGTTACTAAGTGATCAAGCAGGTTTAGACACGTTTAACATTTGTGTGGTTGTCAGCGAAATGTTTTTTATAAAGAAATTTTTTTAATTTTCGAAATTTGATCCAGATAAATGGACATCCTAATAATCGGCATTCAGATAATATGCGCTCTACTCTATTTAGTAAAGAATAACTCACAGATCTAACAGCATGAAATCGAGAGGCTCTGTTCTGCTTTCACCTAAAAAACAAAAAGGCTGTACTAAAATACACTACGATACAAAAGTTCGGATGCCTCTTTTAAGTATGTTACATGTAAAGAAGACTTAAATCATTGATTGGTTGGAAGTTTAAGAAAGCTGCCAAAAGGAATGTAATCGAGAAAAGTTGTTAAGTAGATAAAAAATAAACAAGCGGAAAATAACCTCCAAATTAAGCAAAAAACTTACCTGCAAGATCTCATTATCCTCGACAAATTGGCGTCCACTTCTGAGTAGGACAGACATTGGCCTCTGCAGCCAAACGTCTTTATGGTGGTCGGGTTACATCTGGAGGAATATCCAATTGGTGGCCATATGGTCATGCGCAACCCCGTCACCTCGCAGTTTTCTCTGGACTCTAGGGAAGCGATGGATGGCAGCAGTGACGCTTCGGTAAATATCACGCACACAACCAAAAGGAAATCTGCGTAAAGACGTATTTTTGTTGCGGTATTAGTAAGTACTAAAAGATGTAACCTTTCTTTAGTTTTCTTTAAGATAATTAAAAAATTTTCGTTTAACATCCTAGGACAAAAAAGAAATCCGTTCTACTTTCTTTGTATCACATTAGATGTCATGTTTATCGAGAGTCTAGAGACATTAATAAACTTTCTAAAGAAGACATCATATATATCTGTACCATTTTAAAAAATATTGGTTAGACTTCATCTAGAGTATGTGGTCCAGGCTTGGTATCTTTATCATGTTAAGCGTGTTAATAGTCTGGAAATAATGCAAAAGCATTTCATCAGAATTCTTTTTTTTGACAGTGTGTTTTAGCGATTAGTTGGCATTACGTGCACATGTATGTGGTGTGCCAAACATGCGCAAATGCTAAGGATTCTATACCTTCACTTTCTACTACCTTTCAGATCAACAGCATTAACCTTTTAACGGCATCTCTGACATTCAAAAATTTATAAAAGGATGACAGCGTTGCATTGTGGGCATGCTTGCTTTATTGTCAGACAAATTCCATAAACAGAATCTGTATATAAATTAAATGAAATCAATTAAAATTAAATTAAAGATGTCTGATAAATATTTTCATGCTTTTATCCAGTTACAGGAGATTTGTTTTTGGCATCTTTAACAAGAATATGGTCTGTTTTCATTATTGCATGGCTAAATAGAAAATGCTTCATATATGGACTAACTGCGCTCGTCATAGTAAATATTGCAACAGTTTTACAGTGGTCAGGATTAATCAGGGTTATTAATGCAAATAATGCGGTTTTACAAATTTAAGTATTTCCAGTTTCAATTTAAATACAGTGGTTAATTTTTTTAAAAATGTCAACCATCATAAGTATTAAAAGTAAAATAAATCTCATTTCAAGACGAGGAGTATAATACGCGGGATTTATTCCTTAGTTTACATGGCAAAATGATTCGTTATTTTTTGCTCCAATATTTGTTGAGATCTCTCTCTCTCTCTCTCTCTCTCTCTCTCTCTCTCTCTCTCTCTCTCTCTCTCTCTCTCTACCAGCAGCCCTCTTTTTAAATATAAGAAGATAGTGTTATGATCTACAAGAAGAGGATAAACAAAGTGGTTTCCTTTTAGAATTTGCTTCTAAATTAATTGTACTTTTTTTTAAAAAAAGCTGTTTGATGACGCCGGAAAATTAAATTAATTTGAAACGGGGAGAGATCATTCGATTGGTAAAGGTTTTCATGTATGTAAATTGAATTAAATTGGTTTTAAAATCTTGTAAAGACAACAGCATTGCTGATTTTTTTTCCTGCTATCAATTTGGACTTTAAATGCAACTCTATTCGTTATTCCGATTATTATATATAGCGAAAAGAATTTACTTAAAATTAGTTAGGTTATCGCCCAGCTGAACAGGTCAGCCGGTTCGTTCGCCCTAATCACTAACGTGAAGAAAGAGATGGGTTGCCTTCCAGCAAAGCCAAAATGGAGTCCGCCGAATCCCTCCTGTCAAAATAATATAAGTTGCCCCACTAGAAATCTCCGAGAGCATCCAAAGCGATGAGGGCACCAAAACTGCCACAAGAAAAGCCACAATGCGTATTGGTTATGTAACATGGCCTTCTAGGAACTCTCAGCTCGAGCCGTTTACTACTGACAGTTTGAACGAAATTTGAAAAGCCATGCTGTCTTATACGCCGACTGCCGGCAGACATAGAGTTAGGTTCGCGATCTGCTAGCATCAGGTGAGATATTTGATGTCATTTCTCTGTTTTACGATGAGGAAGTTTGCGTGAAAACTCACAACTCGTTTGTAGTAACAATTATAACACTAGATGCATCAAAAGAAAACTTACCTAGCACCATTATAGCCATTTGAGACGTACTTCTTATTGATCAGACCTCTTTGGTTTGATAATCGCCTGTAACAGAATCAGAACAAAATAAAGCCGCGGGTTAAGTCAGACGGTTTACATCATCAATTAGATATTTCCCTAACATTAACATTTTCTTATCTTTTTTTTTTCCTTTTTAAAAAAAACTTTTATCTCAAGGTGCCCACGTTAGTTTTTATATCACATGTGATCAGAAAAAGCAAACCAATTGGTGCTATCTGATTTCTTGCCACGAACGTCATTGTCCTGTTTAGCAAGCAAGCGTGAAGTGCGAGAGGACAACAATAAAGAAGAGAAAATAATAATAAAATGTACGCACGAAGACCTTCAACAGCTACATGTCCTTTGACGTAAAACGTGGGAATAAAAGAGAACGTAAATAAGCAATATTTCTTTTATAAGTTACGCGAAACAGTTGAAAACCAAGTGCAAAAACAACTTAACGTTCTCATATTAAAAAAACGGTAAGGAAGCGAGGCATTACAAGGTGAATGGCGTTCTTTTAAAGCAAAAGATAAACCGGAACCAACAACGCCACAGGAGTGGGGGCGTTAGTTGCTGTTGTTTCCTCTCCAGACAATAAGAAAAAGGAAACTTAGCGATGGGAATTAATAAACGCTTTTCAGTTTGCTTTAAATTTGTTTTTGTCGCGGAGAGACGATCTTATCTTGATTTGATAAATCAGTCATTAAAAGTGATCGCTCCTCCATTGTTGTCAAATTTTCAAGTACCACTCTTCATTAACTACATTAAGTTAATAGCCATTACCAACTTTTATTAAACTTTTTATTATTAATTCAATCAAATAAAAAAGATTTTTGCCTATAATTTACAAGTCCACTAGTGTTAATACTTACACTACTTTCTTTTTATTTTAAGAATCTATTTAAAAAATCAGATCTTAAAAGAATTTAATTTACTTATATTATATATTCTTTTCCTTTTAAAGATCCTTGGAGATTAAACTTCTGCGGTCATTTAATCCTAACAGATCTTTACTTGAGTTTCTCTTTGGTCATTTTTCTTTATCTCTATTTCACTGTTTACATTGATTTATTGCTGTTATTTACATAATAGTTCTTTTTAAATTTATATAAATATTTCTTCTTTCAACACGTGCTGACGTGTAATGAATCTACCAAAAGCCCCCTGGTGTCATCTTCCTAAACCAAATGGAGATTAGTTAAACGCCTGCCATAGATAGTTCCTACTTAAATCCTTCATTTTATATATGTGAGAGAAACCTTGAATGTCCGGAGATATAAATATTTGCGTAATAATTACTACAAACCTACTTTTATAAAAATGTATGCTTATTATTTTATCTTATTTATTTCGATCTTTGCTTGATCACTTATTCTTGTTACATCCACGCAAATTTCGGTATACAGTATTAAATTTTCTTTTCTTTTCAGCTTTCAAAATATCATTTTACACTTAATGTGTTTGCTATTGTTTTTTTTTTTTAAATTATTCTTTGTACCTTACGAAAATTGCTAGCTTTTCTTCCTTCACAGAATTTTGCTTACAGAGTCACTAACAGGTTTTTTTTTGTTTTTAGTGAGGTTTGAAGGACCAAAATTTGAATTAACTAAAGGTATGGTGATTTCATCAGTAAAACCACAAATGAATTTTTAATTGGAATTTCTGTTTAAGTTAAATGCGCAGCAGAAGGTTTAAGGAAAACTTTAAACTTTTGCAACCGTAGTTCACTTGCGCCAGAATAAATCTCTGAGTAACAGTTAAAACGCGTTGACTACTCTGGACTAAGCACGGGAAAATAAACAGGAAAATTGCAAAAATTAGATTTGAACATCAGGTAAAATGAGGTTAATTAAAAGCTGGATTGATGTAATAAAAGGCTTTGTTTATTTAAATTAAGACATTTATTTAATTTGTTGTTTTTTTCTTAATCTGAATCTTATCTTACAGAAACAAGAAAAATAAAAAATTCATAAATTAACAATTCTTAAAAATAAATTTAACCTGGTAAATATCAAAACCAATGAATTCATAAAATCCATAAAGACCTAATACTATAAGTACGATTATATATTTTAGTAAGGTATTAATATCGGAGGTTTTCAGTTTAAGAAAAAAAATATTAGAGGTCTCCAAGAAGACGCAAGCATCGCCAAGAATGTCTTTCAACTGATGACGACGCAAGAATCTGTCATCCAGTCTAAGAAATCCCAAAGATTGAAAGTTTTAAGCAAAAAAAAAACGCGCAAAAATCAAGTGTCTTCATAAAAGACAAGAAAGTTAAAAGAAGAACTCAAAGGTTCTTTCCAAGAAGATGAAAAGATCTGTTGTCTTCAAAACGTATGCAAAGGTTTGAGGTCTCCAACCCTAAGAAGAAGGCAAAGATTTAAAGCTTCTAAGAAGTGATTTATATTCTCTTTATTCGAACCTACGAGCCGTCGTCAGCACACAAGTGCACCACAGATAACCAGCGCTGGTTTCAGTTTCCTAAACTAAGTGGAGAGCAGTCTATTTCATCCTTACAATTTCATGGGTGAAGATTTAATTTTTCCTATTAACATAGTCTGTAAAAGGTATAAGTTTTACCTCTGTGACGCCAAATTTTTCCGATGTTCAAACCGTCATAATTCCAGATTGTTCAGTCTCGCGATATGTCTACATTAACTAAATTTAAATAAACTTTTGCTCTCTTACTAGCTCTCTAAAAAGGGAAAATTAAAATCATACACGCATATACTTTATTTATACAAAAAATTCAAGCAAAAATTTCCAATTTAAACTGCGGTACTTCCCTTATCTTCTTATCTAATTGTCTGCACTTAAGAGTAGCCTCAGTGTTCGTAAGTATCTGTTGCTTACTTGTTTTATCTTGGTTAACTTTCATTAAAAATTTTAATAGGAAATCACATTTGCAAGCTTTGTATTTTAATCACTTTATATTTTGTTAAGATGAAAAAAAAGATTTGACTTTCGAAATCTAAGGATATCTCACAGCAGCGAGGTATAAAGTGAGATGTGGGGTATTATTAGCTTTGATGACCAAGCATGTATGGTATGTGGCTCCTGAACAGTGGTCAAGGTGCAAGCCAATCAAGAGTTACCGGCAGAACTTCCACCCGGAAAACGTTACTAAAACTCTTCAATTTTACACCTGGGAAGAAACAGCAGTACTCTGTGGTGGGGAGCTCACGCAAGAGGAAACCATGCCAGGATGGTACGCTATAAACCCCGACGTGAGTCGAATCTTGGAAATTCAGTAGTTCACCACTTGACCACCGACAGCCTATTATAAAGATGAAGTATTGAACGAAGAGACAAACTTATAATAGTGGCATTTTAAACCACCATTTGAATTAATTATTACTTTATTATGATTTTAAAAAGACAAATTGAAGCTAAAGACGTGGAACATTTGATAAGATCGGTAAAGGGCAATAACTTCAAGAATATTTTACATCTCTGGTGCAGTCATATTAAACGTTAAGTGTAGGCGCCTACTAGGAAATATATCTTGATGCGGTTTGCGCTAAAGGGTATTGCCGGTATTGATAATTACCAATGTCATCGAGTTCTTCACACCAACAATTCTGTTAACTAAATTATTTTTTTTCTAAAATCAAAGCATGCAAACAGTTTAGATAATTTAGAGTTATGTCCTTTCCTTTCTGTTGTTATAACTTGTAGCTAATGCGGATACGATTTTTTTCTGATCTTGTTTCAGTTTTCAGTAATAAAATTTTCCAAAAAATTTATTTTCACACATTATTATTTTCCTTTAAAATATTATAGTGATTATTTAATAAAAAGACGAGCTGTGTTGTATTTAGAAATGGCTCGAATTATTTTGTTTTATATTTCTTAAACGATCTATGATAATAAAATCGAATTTATTTTGATGATTTGCTTCATCTTCTCAAAGGAGTGCTTCGAAATGTTGAGGATGTACGTAGTATGTAAATGAACCTCCTGTTTATACTGAAGCATTAGCGTAATGATAGTGTACGCAAATATCAGCAGCGAAACATACGAGTCCGCTGTGATATATTGGTCTGGAGTGGATTACCGCTGTCGGATACTTCTTTTCCCGATAGAGGCTATGCTAAGAGTCATTGCATATAAAACTAACGGCAGTATTTGTAGAACTATTATCGTGCTTTGCTTTATCTCTAGCAGCCTTGGGTTCCTAAAAATATGTTTCGTTTTGCTATTAAGTTAAAATAAATAAATAAATAGAAGAGATTTGATTTTGGCAGCGAAAAATTGGAAAAAAAGTGCGGAAGAAAATGGGATATAAAATATGATACCTTAATCTAAAGCCGCAATATTGTAAAATAAATAACGCTTAGCAGAAACAGGAGGAATTTAAACTGCCAAGAAAATTCTTAAATACATTGGTATTACTTTTTTTAAAAAAACATTTTATTAGAGCTTTGCCGTCATGAAATTAAAGAATAGGTAGGTCATTTTTAGGACAAACGAAGCAGACATAGCTTAGTGCAGTTAGGGAAATGCGGCGGTCAGAGGCCAAAGTACCTATGTTTTTATCACTGGAAAATCTGATCTGAGAACATCTGTAAGTAGCTCGTACCGCAAACAGTATCTTGGGAATCATTATCCAGATCTAGGCCAGGTTTCCAATTACGACCAGAGCTTATCTTGTGTTTGCAAATAAAATGAAAATCAATATTTAGATGGCAGAGAGAACAACAAGAAGAAAAAAGTAACTTCAAAACCTGACAGTAATATAAATTGGCAATCGTTTTTTTTTTATATAAAAACTCTTATAATTGTACGAAGCACTAAAATCATTAAATTTACTAAGATGGTGAACAAAAAAATTGTAAAGTGGAAATAAGATGTGTAGGAGAAAACATGTAAACACTTAACACGCTTAAAATCGAGTCTTATGCATAGAGAAAACATGTAAAGAAGTAGAAAGTGCCCCATAAACATTGCAGAAAATGGATTTTAATTTATTGCAATTGAAATGCAAATTAATTGAAAAAGTCAACTGTTTCGTTAATAAAAAATTAATATTTTTCTAAAGGAAAAACTACACAAAATAAAAGAAAACCAAGTTGTCCTTGTGGAAAGCCCAGACCTGTATGTAACAGGGTACAGTAAAATATTTTAAAAAATGGTAACAATGTTTTAGGTGAGGTGGATTGGTGACGAAAAATTCATCTAGACTATCCAATCACATTTTATAACGCATATATGCTTTTAAAAATTCTTTTATAAAACTATGCAATTCAAAGGGATGGTTTGTATTCATTAAATCTTTAGAATAAATAAAAATTGCTACGACTAATAAATAATCCGGTCTTGAAGTTTACATGGAACATTTTTACGACGTCATTTTCCCACCGACCTATCAAGAGAGACAAATATCATTTCTCTTGAGTCAAAGCTAATCACATTTAGATTCAGTTGAGAATAAGAATACTACACACCGGAAACCATCAAAAATACATATAAGATATAATGAGAGAACTATCGCAAGCATCAATATAACGTATACTCAGAGAACTACTGGGAACACTAATGTAACATGTAATGAAAGAACTGATAACACTGGCAATAGTTTCAGTGAATTGCTGAGATAAATACACATTAACTGCGCACCTTTATTCAGAAAAGTGTTTTTATGTTATCATATTGTTCATTTAAATCGAAATATATAATATATACTAAAAACCAGCAAAGCAAAAAAGTTATCAAACTCGATTCTAACATTAATCGTCGTTTTGTTGCAGTGTGTTATGGATCAAACTAGACGCATAGCTATATAGTTCAGCGTTAACAGATTGTAAAAATAACCCTGACGATATATTTCTGCTGAAGGTTGAATTAAAAACCGACAAAACCCGTGGGTGTTTTTGTCGACTATATGAAAGCAGACACAGTTTGTCAGGCCGGAGCTGTACCGATTTCTGTAGTAAAAGATCTTTCGCAATCCAATGTTACATCCATTTCCTCCCGGCCTTGTTTGTTCTGTGACCAGGGTGCTAACAAAACCCTTAGAAAACCGCTGTGCACAACAAACCTTTATTGTGAGTGCCACGCACCATGTTTGCGCAATTACTTCTTTTCCGACGCTAGAATAAATCCAGAGGTTTCTCTTTAGATCTAAGAATTTTCCGTAGAGTGTTCGGTTTAGTTAGTCTAAAGGGAGGACACTTGTGGCCAGAGTTGTGGACTTACAATCGACCTCTTCTCGCTGAAATTTGTGTTGAAAAATAAGGGATTATTATTCAGTAGATAAATATTATTACATATACACTAAGAAGGTTTGTACACAAAAATGTAATATTTGAAGCATTTAAATACTGAATTGGTACAAACTGAATTAAACAACACAAAAAACGAAATCGCTGATCCTTCCCCTGAAATGAGCAAGATTTATTTTAAGAAGGTTAATTGGAAGAAAGATTTTCTTAATTAAAGGTAAACTGAGTTGGTTCTCTAGAATTTTTTCTCACTAGTGTAAATATTTCGAAGGGATTTTAAGTAGCTTTGAAAGATTTGTATTAACATCTGAAAAGGTTCATATACATAAAACCAAATTTTTTGTTGATTATTTGACTGGATGAGATGATAAATGTTCAGATCGAGATGAAACCATTTGGCCTGACTTTGTTTCGTAGTAAATTTTCTTTCATGTGCGTGGACTCGCGCGGATAATTATTTTTCAGAATAATTGAGACCTGGAGTTTAATAAATTTATGAATGGAATCAGGGTGCCATTGATTGTCATTTTGAAATTTGCTTATTGTGATTATTGAAATTTAACTGTATGTGCTATTTGCAATAAATTTTATACATAAAATTGGTATACATAGTACTTGTGTTACATGTTATGAATAAATATGCTGTGTGATCTTTAAAAAGGTTACCTTAGTTTAGTTACTAGAAAGATGTAGGTTATTACAGGATCTGTATTTAGGAATCCCGGCGAGTGAGTTTACAGAGGCAGGTTTATGCGAAGATCAGCCAAGAATAGGCTGCATGTGCTCAGTGAGGTTAAACTTTGGTAATAGGCCAGTCAATGAAAATGTTTGATTCCCTGACTCTCTTTCCAGCTTTGCGTTGCACGGGCGCTGTGAGCCGAGGCACCATCTTGCATAAAAATAGTCTTCTGTGAACACACGTTCATTATTGGCATAGACAGACGAAAAATCACTCGACCAGCAGTTGTAACTGTCCGATGACTCAAATTGCACCCAACAGTATGATAAAATCGCCACATTTTTTCGTGGTTTGCAAAACATTTCTGTTTGGCGACATAACAGCCGCACAGAACCACTGTCTGAGACAGTTAAAAGCTAGAATCATTGCAGAAAATGAGTGTTTCAAAAAGCAGGAGTACGTGGCCACATTTGCGTTGCGTTGCTCATTGCAGTCATTTGTTAAGGTGACATTACATTGAGTACTAGTAGTTTTCTTCTCGCCGTTCTTTTGTTGTAGCCCATGCAGTGAGACAATTTCTGATGGTTATAATTGACAAGTTTGCCATATTTTCAACTGTTTGTCTGGGTTTAATTTCCACGCTTCTCCTCACAGAAACCAAGTTTCCGTTTATTTTGCTCCACGACGCATATTAAAATGGATGTCTTATGGTTTCTCTTGAATTAGGCAGTCGCGCTGTTAACAGTCAACATCAAAATATCCAGTGCATTGGTGATTTCCCGCGGATGCCTGACAACGCCCCATTGCTCAGCAGCTCCCGTAAAACTGCTGTTCGTAATAGGTAGCCTGTACCAGTTCTTATAGCTTGCAATCATATGCTTATTGTATGAATATAAACATACAGTACTATAATCAAACTGACTCCATTAAATGCAAGGATAATGATAGTTTATTTGATAAATAAACTGCCGCAAAACTGATGAATCGATAGTAGTTTCTTAATACGTGACAGATTGTTCTCTGTTGATATTAGACACGGTAAATACACGAATTTCCAATTTTTATCTTGATGATTATTCTGTTTGTCCAAATATGTAAACACACGATCAGGAAAGAACAAAAAATGTAATGAAATGCAAGGATGTTAAACTAAGTGTTCAATACGTTTACTTAGACTTCAACAGAAATCAACCACCAGAGTTAACTCAATACATCTTGTTCCGGCTCAGAATGAAGGATCTACAACTACAAAGGAATATGATTTAACATATTTTAGAAATCTAAAATATATATTCTTCCAAGCCACGAAAACCTTATTTACTGATTTTTTAACAATATATGCTAAACATTCATTAAAATGTTTATAAATAGTAATTATTCGTATCAAAAAATAATTTTTTGTAGATCCCACTTCTTCTCTAGTGCGCATAGTTCACGTTCTTCCTTGCCAGAAAGATGGCAGCAATAACAGAACCTTCATTTTATGATATAAGTTGTGTCCATACCACGCAAAGTCCATATAAACCAGTATTGTACAAAGTATAACAATTCAAAGAACTTTCTGCATGCATTAAAAACCAACCTGTCAAATGCTGGAAAGACTGCCAATAAAGCGCATATTAATACTGTGGATTGGGTGATACAGTCCGCCATTAACTGGGAAGACCGACACTGAGAAGTATATATACTTGTTATCTCATCGAAATAAGTAAATGTTTAGAAAAATTGAACACAGTTAAGCAATAAGTGCGCATTTCGAGACTAAGGAGAGCCGGGGGTAAATATGTCTAAAGTTTTTGAAAGCTTGATTTTAGTTATTACCGAGTGGGGGGGGGGGCGGCTGCTGTCAAGTCGAAGCCTCATTGCATCATGCACTACTTTCATTCCCGTGACATCCGCATTACGCAGAACAGAAACCTATCTTTTTTGGGGGGTATTGCGAGGTGTTTTTGGGTCTGTCTGTTAGGTTGCGTATGTGTGTTGGGAGCTGGGTCGGATCCACGACCGGCCGCCGCAGCTGTTTATCTGAGGCCTTATTTCGACCTGTGGTTTATGTTTTATTGTACCTCATCCTAGCGAGAGCATTCAAGATTCACGATTTTATCCTACACCGGCGGACAGAAGATATTTCCAAGTTAGTTTACAGAAATTAACTTCCAATTAGGAGAAAATATATTATTTCTATTTCTCACATAAATTCTACACCTTTTTTTAAAGAAAGTTTTATAAATCTAATTACTTCCGGAAACAAAAGTGAAAAATAGAAGAGTTATCGAACTTGATTCTAACGAACCGTGTCAGTCCTCTGTCTCTATACTAGACTTGTGCTTGGAGCAGGCTGATCGATTAAAAATGAGAGAGAACTGTTTTCAACCATTCCATTCGATCCACTTAACTAGTGGCGAGGATGTACATTCAGAAGGCAGTGATCTTAACGGGTGTCCAGTGTGCTATCGATTCATGACGTAAATACACAACGCTGTGTTGCGGACAGTGCACCACCACCATCCTCTCCCCAACGTCATATAATAACAAGCAGATCTATCTTTAAAATTGCGAATTAAAATTTGGGCATTTAAAATAAAAAGTAATAATGTGAAGGAAACATTCAGAAATGAAATAAAATATAAACTCAATTTGAATTATTAATAAATATTAAAAAATATTGACAAATTAGATTTCTGGCACAACAATCAGAAATGAACCTTACTCACCATTAAACGCTGTACCCTAAACTAAGGAAACAGAAATTTCTTTTTCTTTGCATTAATGCCTCAAAGCGATGTTGGGAATCGGAATGAATAACATTTAAAATTGAAGTAATAATTATCTTAAAATGGCTAATGCCATCATATACCTGTAATACGTTAACTAATTAATAGGTGCATTGAATTTTATTCAAAATTTTACTAAATTAATATACTGAGTAATTCATAAACAACTCCGATGTGCCTCTGTAAGTCTCCCTTGATGGGTATATATGTACTAAAAATGCATAAACAATGAGCTACCAATCTGTTAATCTTCATCTATATTCGTAAAGTGGTAATCATACTTTATCATTGTTGATTTTTTAAAAGAGAAACCCTTTCTGCAGCATAGCAGAAGAACGACATCCATTCTTTTTTCGTTGTAGATTCTGTCTGTCAGAATACCTTTGTTGACGACGTATTAATGATACGTACCTAAGCAAAATCATTGACAACTTCCAAAAATGGAGATTGGCGAAGATCTATTGTCTCTACAGTACGCTGAAAAATGCAAAAGCGGAACAGACGACATTTTTAAAATCTCCCAGCTAGCTGGACAAAATGCGCAAAGCCGATGCAGATGCTTAATAGAATAAACAATGTACGCAGTTTTTGGTTATAATATTTTCTCTCTAATTTATATTCTTCTTTTCAGTTGGTGAAAGGCATCGCATCTACATTACTGTCAAACTTTGAATTGATAACTTATAGCTGTCAAAATTGCATATTGTTGTTTAAATAATTGTAAGTAAAATTGTCCTTCATATATTCCCAACGACCTTTTTTCTTTCAATACAGTTATAAATAATATAAATTAATTTGTTATAAATAATCCATTCCTTGTCAATTTCTGTATCATTCGATTTTTATGGAGCAGGTCCTGTGTAAAATGAAAGTAGACAAAAAGCACAAACATTCTCATAATCAAGTCTGCAGAGAGAGAGAGAGAGAGAGAGAGAGAGAGAGAGAGAGAGAGAGAGAGAGAGAGAGAGAGAGAGAGCAAATACCTTTATTCGTTGCTTTAATGGTAGAAGTCTTGTAAGATGTCATTAATATAGTGGCCTCTTATCTTGACTGCGTTCTTAAAATATGATCTTTTTAAATATTAAAACCAGGAATGCAGAATGTAATGAAAATAGTTATCATTTAAAAACAAACAATTATAAACGTCTTAAAAGTAATATCGTTATAATTAAATAATTGTTTTAGCTTAATTTAACTTAAAAGGTGTTTGTTTTGAGCAACAATGACATCGATAGATTGTTAAAGCAATTCGCGTGCGACACAGTTGACGACATGGTGGCATGATGCTACAAATGGGTAAATGACGTAAGACTTTAAATTTATTGGCATAATGGTAACTGGAGAAGGCTGGCCTTTTGTAATTTTTGTTGTTATAGTTTTACAGAAAAAATCAAAACATATTTTGAACTGTTTTGGTTAAAAAAAAACAAAAAAAACAAACAAAGGATAAGCAGTAGCTGCAACCAAATGTCCTCCGTCTGTATTTCAGAAAAATATTCTCGCCACTTTCAGACGATCTTACAGTGAAAAATAATGACAGGAGTGATGTAGGATCTCGCCAGATGTTCGTTGCCGTTAAAGTCCGTACGCTGCCTCTTCACCCCATTTGACATTAAAAGTACGTCAGAGCCTTAAAAGGCCTAAAATAATCTTATCACATCAATAATGCGTTCTTTTCACAAGAAATACATCAAAAGAAAAGTTACAGGAAGTGCCCATAACAGACATGCTCTGTAAAGATACAAGCGAACCTCTTGTACTCGTAACAACAGATATTTTATTGTTACTGGCAATAGCGACATCTACAGTAAATTTATAAACAAATGCAGTGTTATTATTGTCAAACACACATTGGTTATACCTTTTATGCGTACCTCTAATTAATATGATGTCGTTCCTCCCGTTCGTTGGCGGATTTATAATCAAAGTATGAAGTCTCCACATTTTAATATATCTTATTATTTTGACTTAAAAGATTATGTATATCTTGTTATTTTACCATGACATTTATCATCCGCTTTACTTTAAAAATCCGACTTGATACGCTACTATTATGTTTTACAGTCTCTAGAACAGTAAACTGCACACATTTGTGATGTAGTGCGGTTATTCGTTAAAAAAAAAACATGAAAAGAAAGTTGATTTAGTAAACTTCTTGTTCAGTTTTGAAGGAAACACTACACGAAACGTCAGCTTTACTTCGTCTTTAATTACTGACAAAGAACCAAACATTCAGCTGTACTTCGAATTTAATCACTGCCATAGAGAAGCAAAAAATGTCTTTTCGTCAAGATGTCTATTCGTCCGATGAAGATCACCAACGTTTCTTTTCTACATCGCGAGCTAATAATAATAATAATAATAATAATAATAATAATAATAATAATAATAATTTCAGCAGATCTGTAAGGAAACTTGACGAAAGCTGTGATGAAATTTTAATAGGGACAATGACCGCGCATCAGAAAGGGGCCTAACATCACAGCCAAGCACGGGCGAGGAAATAAGAGCCATCGTTGTATTTATCGAGGGTTAACAGACCCCTGTAGCTGTCTCACTGGGAAAAACGAGCCAAATGTGCTAACCTGATGATACTAATGGCATTCAATTCCACCAAAAAACAAAAAAAGTTGACTATCTTCTGGGCTTAAGCGTCTTCTTACCATTATCGCGCTCACTACTCAGCCAAGGACAATGTGAAAAATTTCTTTTCGTTTTCCCTTTTTTTTAAGGAAAACGAAAGCGCTCAATAATGGACGAAGTAAACTAACAGCGGAAAACTGTAGCCGCAGAAACATTAATCAGGTTTAAAATCTATTTCCTCAGCCTCAAGTGAGCGCACTAGTGTGTGTGGGTGCAAGAGCCACCTGCCGCCTTCTTGTTTACACTAAAGCGAAGTAAGCCATGTCAGTTCGTTTGAGGGATTATTTTTTTCTTTAAATCCAAAACATATTTTTCCTATGTAAAGGATGAGCGAGACTTTCCAGTATACACGTATACCCGGTAGTTTTCATTGCTTACTCGAATCTAATATTTAAAAATCCGTCGAGAGTCAGATTTAAAATTTAACTCTAATTTTTTCCCTTCCTTTTACACAACAAGCGAGGTCATTAACTGTCCTCGAGCTGGACCCTCACCTGTATACATGAAAAAATTCTAAAAATATGGAAACCGTCTGAACGTAAAACTTCTTTCTTTCACTGACGAGTATAAAATATATCCTGTATTTCGAGAAGCTCTATTTTTTAAGGCTAAAAATAAACTGTAAATACAATTTTGAATTAAAATTTTTATGTTAAGGAAATGAACAAAAAATATAAAATACCTCAAACTGATTTTCAGTGCTCGCACATTTGAAATTTTTTTTTTTTTTTTAATTGTTATTCAGGAGTTGATGACTGGTTGTTGTGGCAGCCGGGGTCGGAAATTTAGTGACTCAGCTTTAGGGTGTAGGTCAGAAGAAAAAATAATTATACGTGTATGTTCTTTATTAAATTTATAAAATTCCAATACTAGTGTTGTATTTCCCACTGAGTAGAGATTTTAACAAAAAATTTCATTTATCTAAACCGTGAAAAAAAAGCTCAGTCAAGATATCTGACGACGCCCCTAACATATAGAGACATATCATCGGTGTAAAGATATTTTTTTAATTAAAAATTAAGAAAAGCAGCATCGGCCAACCGACCAGCAGACACACAGCAGGTGTATAGAGAATGCAAAGACTTACTTGTACAAGAGACCTCGGCGCGGCAGACCTTCACCTGAATTGACTACGGTCTGTTCATCCTTTCAGATCTTTTCCTCAGCAATTGTCTGCGTTAACCATTTGTATAAAGGCGCCTTATTTCCAGATGAATCTGCATACTGTTCTTTCTCTCATCCACCCACACTTCATTATACCGGTTCACCGTTCGATGAATGTGGGGGCGTCGTACATTGACGGCCCCTCAAGTCGTTGCAAAAATGTTTTATTTGAAAGACAGGACATTCTGCGTGTCGCCTCGGCATACTTAATTAGTAGTGATTATTTCAGAAACCGACAGGAATTCACGAAAAGGGAAGAAGCAGAAAGAAGAAAAGGGAAAGGGAAAATGCGTACGTGTACGCGTGTGTGTGTGTGTTTAACATTACGTCTTCTAGCCGAGTCACGATGTGATTTTAGAACCGGTGGATCAAGGACGGAGCTATTAGGTGTATTCGGACCCAGTGTTTCACCTTCTGCCATTTTCCAATCAATCAATACTCGTAAGAATTTAGGAGACCGCGGGGAAAAGAAGTCGTAAGGTGGATGAACAATTATATTAAAGAATACGTGGTCGCTTTCTCCCTGGGTGAGTGGAAGAACTGCTCAAATAGCTCTTTTGTTTTAATGACGTCTGAAAATGACTGTTTTTCCTTTATGGTGGCGCCACCAAGTGGTCGTTGAGAGGACTGACTAACGCAGGATGGCAACCTTTAAAAGCAGGAACTGATGAAAAATCAGGTTAATAGTTCTAATAAATTATTTTAGTAGTTATGAAATTTGAATAAATGTTTATAGTGAAATGAAAAATGACAGTCTTAATTTGACAAAAAAAGTTTAAATTCAAAAACCAGATAAACTACGGCATTTCACGATATAGCATTTGACAGAGGTTGATAGTAACTCGGTCTACCGAAGCTAACCTGGTGTCAATAGACAGAACGCTAAAGAGTTTATTAAAATTGATCCTGCCATTTCAACTGACACCACAAACTAGGAAGATATTTAAAGAAATTTATATTATTCACTCGTTCCTTTAAAAAATTCAAAAAACGCTCTCGTATAACAGATTTAAAATTTGCACGACACTTGCATTTACAGAATCGTTTACCTTTATACCAAGCAGGGAGGTTGCATACTTTTGGCTGTGATATAGACTTTCTGATTCCGTTACATGGATCCTTGTGATTAGCATCAGGGTTAGTCTGGTTATTTTGACGAGAGGCTGGGATCAGAGAAGCAGAATTTTATTTTCACAAGAATTAAAAATCTCAATCATATTCTTTGGTGTTTGAAGGGTCAAATGACAATTTGAGAAGTTTAATCCATTTGCAGTGTGTCTGTTTTGATGTCAACACTCATGAAGTCACAGGTCGATTCTTGAATATACGCTCAATAGCTGCATCAACTGCATAATCTATTGACAAGATGGGTCAAGTTCTGAGTGTTTCTTGGAATGAGTGTAGGTGTTGACAATATGTCTGTCAACCTTGGAGTGCACAACTCAATAAGACCAAAGACTAAATTTTTGCGCAATACAGCTTATCAAAACAAAGGGTTTGAAAGCAAAGTCTAACTCAGTGTTGACGATCTCATCTGACATATTCTACTGGTTTAAGCTCTCAAGAGAAGAAACCTGTTGGCTGAATTTTGTGAGCTTTAGTGTTCAGTACAGGCAAGTCATTGAACATGTAATTACTAGGTGGCTTAGTTTGAAAAGTGCAGTGGAATGCATAATGAAGCAGTAACAGCCTTTTACATCTTCTCCAAACTCTGAACCTGAAGAAATCATTTCAAGAACCAATGATATATACATGCTCTTCTACCAAGCAGAAAATCCTACTGTCACACATTTTAACCAAGTATTACAGAAATCAGATTCAAGCATTTACCTTCTTTATGAAGATTCTTGGGATGTGTACAGGAAAATCATTAAGATTTGTTGATAAACTTGAAACTTTCCTAAATGACAACACAGGGAATTTCTTTCCCTTCACAAAATCAGAGAGAAAATCAACTGTTTGTTAGCATTGCTACAAGAATGAAGCTGAACAAGTATCTTAAGGATGATGTAATATGAGGAACAAGCCACAATGTTCTATGCAGTTGCACATCATTTCTACAAGAATACATTGGAGCTACAAAATATGTGCACAAGAACCTTCCATTGTATGATGATACTTTGAAGATAGCACAATTTAACTAGGATCATTGGATGGCTGATCATTATATTTTTTGTACAAAGGTGAGTGTATTTTTTATTTAGAGATTCTAAGTGAAATAACTGATTCTAACTATAATTTAATGGTGGTGGTAGACATAGGTGGGGCTGCAACTGCAAAAAGGTTGAGAAAGAATATCTTTCATTTCAACTATTCTGATAAACTCCACTTCAGTGGAATAAAGAATGAATTTTTGTATGACTAGTTGAAAGATTACCAGAATGTAAGGACTCAAATTTTCATGAAGAAGTCAAGCAATTAGCAGTTGTATGAGTTGACCAACACTGTCAAGCTACTAATCTGTGCACAGATGTAATCTTGAGTTATTTAGGAGATTTCAAAGTCAGTGGCTATCCAAGCTTCCAGAACCTCAATAAACTGACCAAGTTCTGGTGCTGCCTCCAGTAATACAGAAGAGAGAGCATTAAGTCTTATCAAAAAGATGTGCTTCAGAGGAAAGCTGAAAATTGATGGAACCTAAGTTCAACTATGACTATCATGATGAATTTGAATTGGCTCCTGTTTTCAATACAGATCACCAGAAGAGATAATGAAAAGTTGCTGATGGTTACTGGGGAGTACAACCTAAAGCACAATGGAGACAGTAACTGAAAAAGAGAATTTAATAACATGTCCATGTTAAGAATTTTATATTCAATAAATACTTGGAATTTTGAAAATTTGAGGATATAATTCTGTAGATAATGCTGTAAATATCATTTTGAAAACATCTGGATTTCAAAATTTTCATACTCCCCTACACTTTTTAATCTTCAGGTTCACTTAATTTTTTTTTTTTTACATATAAATTTATCTAACTATTTACAATTTATCTAAAATTTGCTCAGACACATGTTACAAAATAATATCAATAATGAAATCCGTGTATTAAAGTTATGAAAATTGTAAAATAGCAGCACTACTTCACATCAAATCAAATGAAATTAGATTACTTCAAGAAATCAATTGAATGACTATATGAAATTATGCTGATGAAGAATGCTGAGAAAATGAGTAAACAAAACGTCAACTGAGTAAAAGTTGAGCAAGATAATTTATAATTTAAGCAAAAATAAAATAGAAAAACTGCAATCAACATAAGGAACTAAGAAGAAAAACAAAAACAAATACCTTGGAATATTTCAAATACATAGACATTTTGAACTCAAATTTTATAACTTTTTTTGTCTTTAGAGCCCATAAGATAAGTTCTACATATTTAATTTCCATTTTCAGGTTGAATTTATTACAAACCTGTTAATGCACAATTGGTTATTCCATCCACTATCTGTAATGTATTGTGTAAATTATGGTCTCCATGACTCTCTGTACAAGAGTTATATATTTGGTGATTGCTTACCTGGTTTTTTATACTATATAATTTTTAAAAGTTAATTAAATTATCAAAAATTTTAAAAACTCTGGAATTTAGAATTTGTTTTACTAATTCCAACACAAGTGGATTATTTTTCATGTTCTAGGCCAGAAATCTGATTCTTGAGATTTCACATTGCATACTGCATAAAATGTCAGAACTGTTGCTGTACATCAAAGGTACTATCCCTAATATAAGACATGATTAGGTACACTGCCCATCTGCCAGGAAGAGAATATCTTTGCCCTCTTAAATCAGAAGGCAACTAATTTAGGTCATCAATTCTTTGAAGATGTGAGGATTGTGACCACATCCACCACTGAGTTCAAACTTTAAGTTACAGAAAATGAAATAACAGATTCTAACTATAATTTAATGGCAGGGGTAATGATAGGGTCATATTTCTTCTGTTCCACTATCCGTATAGTTTTTTCTTCATTAACTTGCATATCTTTATCATATTGACCCCACTTTGTTTTTAATTTTTGCTTAATTTTAAATTTTGTTTTGCCATCTTTTTCTGCTCATACTTCATAATTAGTAACTTTATTAAAATTCAAAAGATTTTAAAAATTTATTTCAAAAATATAACAAAGTTGTAATCAAATATAACAAAAAATTACAATAAAGGAAAGAATAGTACAAGTACTGCCTCCATGCCCAGAATTATGCAACTTGTTTAATACGTATACATATATATCTGTATACTGATCATTTTCAAATAATTTTTTAAACTGCAGATTATCATCAAAAGGTTATCTCCATTTAACTATTATGTTAAAAAAATAATAATGAAATGACTTGTTTTCATTTATTTACATTTTCTAATGCTAAAATATTCTTATGTCATTGTTCATAAGACAGTTCCCTAAAATCTTTCTCTCCTTCAGTCTTAAGATGCTGTTGCCACTTTTGTCATTCATTTTGAGACCAGTAAATGAGTAATTATATTTTGCTGAGTTTTTTGTTGTTTTAACGAACAATGAGACAGACCTATCTTTGTCAGTAATTCACAAGACCCAGATCAGTTTTTCCTTTATAATGTAAGGAGGATTTATCAACAATTTAAGCTTTGGGCCCAGCCTGATTCTCATTTAAGAGTATGTTATTTACTTCACATTGTAGAACTGTTGAAGTTGTCATGGTTGGGCTGCTTCAATCATTTTTGCTGCACAACCTCATCTTTCCTTATGTGGCACATTCCTCTGAGTATAAAATAATATAAAATAAATCTTTAGCAAAACATTTTACAGCACTGTGCTCAGTATGAAAATCATAATATGCCCGCCCTAAGTTATTATCAACATTACAAAACAAGAATGAGAAAAGGCCTCTTAAACTCACTGTGTATTAAAAAAATCTTCCACTACATATTCAAGAAAAAAAGATCTCAATATTTTTTATTAAAATTTCTTTATTGGAAAATTAAAGAATAAAATTGTGAATATATATATATATATAATGAGAATTCTAATGGTTAGCAAGTTTACATGAAAAAAAATATTTATAACCAATTATAAAACAACATTTGAGATATGTATGGATCCCACTGTCAAAGAAACCTAAAAATATTGTAAGGAGACATTTACAATAGCTAATTATTCTTAAAGCAATAAACATTTCTACTGCTCTTTCCTTTGGATCTCTTTCCAACTACTATTATCTGCTATTGGATGACATCAGATGAAGTGATGTTAAATGATTTATTCAACAATAGCAGCAGCTTATTTATTATGCAAATTTCAAGTTCCTCCTTTTACATAGTCTTTGTGATGAATAGACTATAGAATAGGAAACAAAACTACTTTTTTAAGTAAACAAGATCCAAAACTTCTATGGAACTTATAATCTGATTTTCCAGCAAAAATATCTGTTTTCTTCTGGATGTCAGCCAATGTCATTTATCAGATAAACATCTTTTGAGAATGGGAAAGTTTAATTTAGGGGATTGTGAAATGGTAAGTTAAAATACTCAACATGTTCATGTAACTAAACAAGTCACCCTTTGTGAATCAAGAATCTGAGGCTATCACAGAGGCAGAATTTGATCATTACTCAGTGAATCTGTTAAAAGAAATATCTAGAACCTACTGCCACTAGAAACAAAAGTATAGGAGATTTACAACATGTAGATTTCTAGTACAAGTTCTAAATAGTCATTCCTAAATTACTTTTCCTAAAGTAGAATGACAATATCAAAGCAAGAATATTTAAAAGTTTTCAATTTCTTTTTTTTTTGTTGTTTGCTGATGAAATACCAAAGCTTGTGGCATTCATAAAAATACTAAAGAATCAAACACTGATCAGACTGCAGTAACATTTGTTTTTATATATAACATTGCACCTCTGAACAAGAAAAAGCCAGTGTTCAGAACTATATTTCTAGAAATCAAAGTAAAAATTCAATTATTAAAATGTATATTTTAGGAAAAACCAAGAGGACATCTGATTTAAAGATTTATAAAAATTTTAATTAGTAGTGAAACTACAACATTCATAATGTTTTTATTTTTATTCTTCCTGAACAAATGTTTTGAAGTTAAAATTAATTATACTTAGTGAAATGTAGTAAAGAAAAAAGATTGCTTTAAAATTTAAACTTTTATTCTAACTACCTATAACTCATTCTTCAATACAGCCAAACAGAAATTAAAATTTAAAAAAAATAATTAACTTAAATCTGTTGTGTCTTGGTTTTATCCAAACCCCAGAATGTTTATTAAGAGAGTGTAATGCATTCTGCATTGGTTTTGATTTTTAAAAGTCTTTTAGAAAATTAGTACAACAGTTCTATGATTGCCTTAAGGTTCGTATGTAGATCACAAAACGTAGGTCTCTCCTCAGGAGCCTCTCTCCAACATTCCAGCATCATCTTGTACCTAAAAAGACAGACGAATGAAGTACATATTAGGAAAGAAATATTCTAAATGTGTATTTGACATTTTGAAGAAATTGCCACTTAAAAGATGAAACTGTCACATTATCCCAAAAACCAAGCAAATAAAGATTTACGATATTCTTTTTTAAAAATCAATTTTTATATGATATAATATAACTTGTCAGTCAATTTATCCTTTAAAATGTATACTTCAGAATTGTTGTATAATGAATTAATATACTTCTCTATTTTTGATATTTTAAAATGAAGAAAAACAGATAACTGCATGTTTTTGAGGTTTTTTTTTTCATTTATAGGCTATCACATACAGACTTCTCTAATAAATAATGAAGCTTTCATTCTGTATACCAGGTATTTTGCCCATGTCGAACAACCAGCCAGATCAGAAAGTCTTTAAGAGGGTTTCTTATTTCTTTATATTATGAAACAAATTACCCATGTATGACTCTTACTCAGATAATATGTTTCACTATAAAATAACCCTAACCTACCTAACCCCACTCTCAATTTGCACTACACACAACGGACTGCTAAAATTTCCAGCTACTTACATTTTATCTGGGGCCAGTGTTGGCTGGGACATTCGCTCTCCTCTCTTTAAGTAAGCATGCAGACTGTGGAGGAAAAACTGTTTTGGGTATGGGTGCACACCAAGTGAGTAAATTTCCCACAGAAGTATTCCAAATGACCACCTGTGAAAGAAATTGGCAATGAAAGGAGAAGGAAAACATTCCATTATTTTCATTGTGTTAAAAGTCTAATTGATCTAAATCTTAGATAATCATTTTTGACAAGAAGTGCTCTACTAACTTATACCATCTAGAAGAAATGTATAACTCTCAGTGTATATCAAGTTGCCAGTGAATTTCTTTAAAATGAAGTGTAGAAAACTATATCTACTTAATTTTTCTTTTCTTAAACAAAAAATTTACAATTAACATTATAACAGATTACTGTAGCCAATGAACTGTTCACTTCTAGTAGAAGATTTATTCATTTTACTCCAGTTTTTCACATCAGGAAAAGAGTGCACCATTAGCAGTTTCCTCTCACTACTCTTACAAGGCTGAGCAAGCTGCACACTTTCCTTCCAGATACATTACAATAGACCATTTTTGTAGCTATTAGATATCTGTACCAACTGTTTTATAACTTTTTATCTCAAAATTTTTTTAAAAAAACCTTTTTAAATAAATGTGCTAAAATTGACTAAATTTCTTTGTTTTTATAAACTAAGGAACCATGGTACATAACATCAAGAGAATTATGCATAATATTGTACAAAATTATGTTATTACTTTGAAAACTGATACTCACACATTTCTAATAGATACTCCCAAATAATTTTGCAAACAGACAAGATTTAGTAAGGCAGTGCAAATCTATTCTACTGTAACCTTCCTTTTGTTCTCTGATAACTCCAGATGACTGTCATGCATTATGAGTATAGTATTTACAGAGAATATCAGGAGAAAGCACAATTCAAATCATCATACATGATAATTAGACAGGTTTCAGTAGATTTGCCTCACTTTCAAGAAAATTCTATCCAGACTTTCTCAATGAGGAATTCATTGAGCCTGGAATCTTTCTAGTTGCTTAAGAACTCTCCTTGCACAGGTGGTTCTTAAGTTATAAATGAGCAATGATTTCCTAAAAGCTGAAACATTTGCTCTATAAAACACCAGACTCTTGATGCACATATCCTTCTACCATCATCAAAATTCCTCTACTTTATTGATAGTACCAGACAATTTTGAACACTTTCTTACTAAATGACTCAGTCGATAATACCTGGCTCCATTTTCATTCATCCAGCTTATGTTTGGCAAACTGAAGTCTTTTTCTTATTAGCAATATATATAGTAATGACTTCTTCCCTGTCCATTTCAATCTTTTAAATACTAGTATAGTGGATCTTAAGAGATACAAACTTTCACTATCTGCCAATTGTTTAGCTGTAAGAAACCTTGTTTTTTCTTTGCCCCTCCGAAATGAATTCTCTAAGAGTTTTTATGCCTCTACCAGATTTTATCTAAAATAAACTACTTTTTGTGTACTTTCATCACCTGCCTATCATTCTCCAGTGTAATTGGATACTATCATAAATTTTTCTAACTTTCTCCATCATACATTGTTTTTCCTCAGTTCCTAAACATTTTGTAATAATTTTATAATAGAAAAACAATACTTTTAAATGCTATTTGATTTAGCAACAACATGATATGCTCACAGTCTAAAAGGAATCCAATAATTAAAATCACAGGTCAAACAACACACTTTATGACAATTAGATAAATTGGCATAGAAGACAAAAACAAATTGTGCAAGATCTGATTTTTACAGTAAAAGGTAGTACAATTCCCTTATAGTTTATGGTACATAGTTCATATTTTAATTACACATCTTATGTAAATACTGTGGCAAAAAAAAAAAGAAAGCCATGCTATAGTACCATTAGTTTTCCTACTCCTCCAAATCTTATATTCAAATGATATGCTGCCAATAATGTAGTTTTGTACTATGATGCAAAAATACCTACACATCTGCTTGGTGAGTGTGCTTCCCAGAATACAGTGCCTCTGGGGCTGTCCACTTCCATGGGAGGCATGTCTATTGTAAAAAGGAAGTCATCAAATTATTATCTTCAAGAAAAATGTTCTTCCAAAAACATTTGTTTACTGCAAATGTTCATAATACAAAAGCATGCAAATTTAATTACATGTTAATTAACTACAGCTAGCTAAGACATCACTTCATCACCCCCCCCTGACCAGCCCTCCATTATCACAAATCTCGATAAGAAAACCTTGTGCAGTATATTTTAAGGAATAAACTTCACTATTTTGTTGTTTTTAATTTGTATCCACTTTATGTACTCAAGATGCTACAGAATATGGATGCCACATAAAGATTTTGAGCTGGAACCATTTTATAATAAATGTAACAACTTTAGAATACATCAAATCAGCTTGGTCTTTTCATTAAAGCCATCATCAAAACAAATGTTCATTGTACTTAGAGAGCCCAGTTGAGTAGAATGTCAGAGTCATTTCTCTCCAGCATGAATTTTAATGCAACTTACTTCTAAGGTGGAGGGATGGGGAAAAAATATTTTATAGCAGTGAAGTCATGCAGAACAGAATATTTTTCTGGAAAGCCAAAATTTTCATTCATCCAATAGTTTTGCTACCTGCGAGTTTCGCATGTAATACATCCCAAGATCAAGTTTTCTGGCCAGCCCAAAATCAGCAATCTTCATTACCTGTCCTTCAGCCACAAGAACATTACGAGCAGCAAGATCACGATGAATGCACTGAAATAATATTTAAAAACACATTAAACATTCATAATCAGCAGCTATGGTACTCCATGTGGCGTAGTTCATGAACACTTCAATTTTTTTGACTGCAAAGTTAAAGACAGACATTTCTTCAATTTCATTTTGTGCACGAAAGAAATTTTACCATATAAGAAAATTCTTTAATCCATATATCTTATGATCAACCTGACATGCATGGTTGGTGGTAGCTTGAAAGATCACTGAATGTTTACACATCCCATAATGGCTTACAGGATGATCTCATGATCATGCCAGAAATTTTCAACTGATGCCCCCAAACTGCAGTATTGTTTTCCAAAAAAAAAATGTATCTTACATATCTCTTTATCAGTGTTCCACAACACTAATTTTATCTACATAAGATGGTCTTCTAAACCATGGGTGGGCAAGCTTTTTATCCTGCTGACCACTTAAGCCATTACATAATAATGTAACAGTAAAAATATGAAACTTGTAGTTGGCATTGGCATTAAGCTTAAGAGTCTTGGTGTAATATTTTTAGTATTTATTTAGATTTTCAGACATATTTTGGTTATTGATCAGATGATCCACAGGTAATGGTCATGAATCTGTCATGCTTGATCATGCAACAGATAACAGTAAAAAAAAATTAACTATTTTTATCACAAGCTATATAGATGATCCCTTTGATTAGTGATATTTAACCTTGGAGTAATTCAGCCTTTCTCAGTGGGTAACGAGCTTTTAAATTTAGGAACATGTTAGTAATTCATTCATCATGGCTATGCTCTTGTAGCGCACCACATTGAAAACATGTCATACCATAATGTACCAGAAGTTAAGAATGCCTCATACTCAAACATTGCCAAAACATCAAGAATTATAAACAGGCAGCACTCAACTACTATTCTTCTTTCAGCCACCAGCTTCCAGGCTGTAAAAAAAAGGGGGGGAGGGGGGTAATTACAGTTCTGCTGACTGGTTCAAGGGTAACAGTGCCGAATAGGTTAAATATCATTGCATTAGATGAAACTGTATCCTTAAGTTTCAGCTTTCAGTTCCCAGGTAATTTATAGCAACATTTTGCATTTTTACTGCACATCCACCAACCTTACAGAAATTAATGGTTCATCTTTGAGCATCAGATGACCAAGTGTGTAGCATAACAATCTCTAAGAGTTGGTGGCCCCAAGTTCAATCTCCATATAGTAAAACTTGGTTTGGTAAACATGCCATAGGATGCTTCCTTTTTACTCTTCATTACCAGTCTCATTTTCCTCCCATGGCTAAACAGAGAAGTTTTATTAGTGATTTTCCATTTATTGATGTCATAACTGTATGACTAATGACAGAAGGTCATTGCATTATTGCCACACCTGCATAACCAGCACCTATATCCTGAGCACAGTCATGGTCACCTGGAAACAAAAATCTCAAAAAAGGATCCCATGAGAGATTGCATATGACTACAATTCAAGCACTATTGATAAACAAATAATAATAAAAAAGTTCCTATCTTTGAGAGAGCAGACAACAATATTGCAATATTGTTAGGCTGACAATGCAGATTAGCTAGAAAACATCTTTAACCAATTTCAAAACACTGACATATTTCTGTTACAGCAGATGTTGCAAACAACTAAGGTAAAACTATTTTAAATCTCAACTGTAAACAAAAAATTCCAATCATAGACTTTTCTTTACTTAGTAGATACACCTGCTACATTCATTTCCTACAGGTTTTACAGCAAACAGCATTCTCTATACATCCATCTTTTTTTGGACCTAATATCCCCATTATTAGAGATACATTGAACAGTCAGAAAATTCTGTTTTGATTAATCTGAATAAATTATGATTTATTTATTACGATTTTGTATAATTGACAGCTAATGATCATAACAGCATTCCTTTATTTATAAATAAAATTAAAATGACTAAAAAATGAAAATCAATGCTTTAGTCTGGTTCATTTTGGTTTTATTTTTGTCATATATTGTAATCAATGAGGGCTTCATAATACAGATAAAATTTAAAAAATAAAAAACAAACTTTATCCGAATTTTGTTTATAAAATACATTTACACCAAAAAGTAAAAGTAAACTAATTATAATCAGTAATTTATTAGGCTTTTATATTCATTTCAAAATTAATAACTAAACAAGTATTTACACTAATAGTTAAAAGTGCACACATCAATACAGTTTTATAATATTTTGTTGCTTAAGCAGAAAAATGGAAAGGTATGCATATTTTAGAAGTTTTACATTTAAACAAGTTGTCTAAAACAAGCATGTATACAGTATATCTGTGCACCTTCCAACATGATAAAACTACTAACCCTTTGTTCACTGTTTCTTGTAATAGTATTATCAAAGTTGCTTTGTTTGATACCTTCCATAGAAAACTGCAACAGATAGTATGGCTCACCTGTTTTAATGCTAAGTATTCCATGCCACAGGCCACCTGTAAGCTGCAGTTGGCCAGGAACTTGCCACAACACTGTTTAAAACTTTTATCAATGGAATTCAATAAACTGATATAGGGGATCACACCATTCTGTATCTTTATCAGATAGTCACGCAAGTTTCCATGACATGCATACTCAACAATAATATAAAGTGGTCCTGCAAAAAAAGATATTCATAATTTTATGCATCTCAGCCAGGTAAATGATAGCACACTTACTTCAGGCTCCAGGATGGTAGGCAGAAACTAAAATATTACATGGCACAACAAGACAAACTGCATTGCACATAAAATATGAGCAACAAAATAATTTAAAGATTTAAAAATATTATTGTTTATTATTCTGTCTTTAATTGGAATTGCCTTTAGGATCAAACAAGTTACCAGAGTGCAGGTGGTGCCTCACTCCTGAAGACCAACAATACAGTTTCTAAGGATGAATCACCAATAAGCAAGCAAGTATTCTGTCTTATTCATATAGTCTTGCCTACATATGTATTACTTGCATTCAACAAAAAAGCAATTTCAAAAGACCTTTTTTATCATTTGTTAACAGCAAATCTTTCACATTAATTTTGTACAAAACCTTTATAGTTAATAAATAGAAATAAATCAAAGATTATATGAAAAGAAAGAAAAACAAACTAATTTCATCTTTGTAATCTAACAGATTATTTTCAAAGAGAAAAAAAAAACAGAGAAAGAGCTTTAAATGGAAAATATCATTAAAAGTAATTTAACTTTTGTAAATATGGAATAATTATCAGAACTAGACAGAGCTGAAGCATCAAGCATAAAGGTAAAAAAGAAAGTTTGTTCTCTTATATTATTCCTTGGTTCGTCCTCATTTGGAATATGCTGTGCAGGCATGTAGGCCTTGTTTGAGAAAGGATATTAATTTGTTAGAGAGTTCAGCATACATTTTCTGAAATATTTCCAGATCTTCAGCATTTGGAATATGCTGGATTAAAAATATTACTTCTAAAAACTTGAATCTTGGACAATTAAGAGGAAATCCAATAGTTTTTTTGAGCTGTGAACAAGGACACAGATATTTTTCAGTTACCTACAGTCACTAAGAATCATAATTACAAATTAGCTAAGGTTCCAGGTAACAGATTAGACATCAGAAGATATTTTTTAGTAATATAAATGTTAAAGGTTAGAATAGTTAACAGGGGTAGTATTAATCAATCTAAGAATCATAATGAGAGTTCTCTACTGGATAATCTGTATGAGCCATAATGGCTTCCCTCCTTTTTGTAACCACTAAACTAAACTAAAAATGCAGCAGGAAGCTACTTCAGAGCAAGCAAGGCAGTATAAAGAATTACTTTCACACACACACACATGAAAAAAAAAGTTGTATAATGTTTTAGCTAGGATATTTATGGCAAACTATTTCATACTTTTTCATCAAACTCCTGTCCTGACTTTCAAGGTCTAATCTCATGGCAGAAAGTTTTGTGGGGGACCTTGATGGCTAAGCAAGTATTGCATTTGCTTCAAAGTAGTCAATAAATTTGTCTTCGTTTTTAATTACATTTTAATACTGGTATAGTTTATTTTTCACATGTTCAAACAATACTGCCTCACTGAACAATGCAGTAAAACAACACATAATACACTAGGGATGGATGTTCAAATAAATTCAGGCTAAGAATAGCACATTGCCTTAAAGGTATCTGGTTGTGTTTCATTTGAACATTAACATTCCTAATATATATATATACCTTGCTGGGTGCAGCAACCCAAAAGATTAATGATATTTTCATGGTGTCCAATGTTTTTCATGATATCCATTTCTTGAAGAAAGTATCTGCGAGTAATGTCAGAGTCATCACCATCTATAAAAGTAAAGTTCAAGTCAATGATGCTAGTGAGGAAAATGTGGATGCAGACAGTTTTGGCTCAATCTGTTTTTAGTTTACAGTAATCCCTCTTGAGAGAGGTAACACCTCAAAATTAGAAAAGTTAGAAAATTTAGAAACACATTCCCTCACTATACGTACAACATATATTTTATGTAACTCACCATTAGTTAAAGCCAATTGGAGATTTTACGGATTTGTATTTTAGGCCAAAAAGTTCAGAGGGACTTTTTCTTTAAAAGTGAGAAAACCCTCCTCTTGTTCATCTCCCTGTAACATCAAGCCAGTTACTGTGCATAAAAGCAACATAAAAGATTATGTTAATGTTTCCATTGTTGTTCATACCTTTTATCAGAGTTTGGCAAATACTAGTGAATAATTTTTTAAGATAATAAAACCCCATCTTTTGCATCACAAACAAGGCATTTTAAAACATTTTTACCAGCTGAAAATGAAGCAACAAAATTAACAAAATTAAACAAATTAGCAATAATAGATGCCAAAACAAATATTTATAACATAAACAAAAAGCAAATTCACTGAAAAAAGATGTAAGACATATAAAATTCTAAATAACTTATTCTTACCAATGTATAGCATGAAATTTGTATGACGGAGATCATAAAGCTGCTTCTATATGCTGAAATATTTTTAAAAAGGAAAATCTTAGTACTCAAAGTAGCAGGAAATGATGAAATTATTCAAATAAGTTGGGTAATTCTTTTACCACTTGAAAATGGCAATCTACATTTTTAGAGACAAACTATTTTGAGTCAGTCAGGACAAATTGCCAGTCTTTGCCAAAGTTTGCATCAAGTGCCTCTTCAACTATATGCATACTGGCTAATAAATGAGGGGCATTTGTAGAAATATAGGGTAGTTTTTTTTTCCATTTGATGCTACAGAGATCTAGAAGTTTCAGTGGATTCAAATATTAATACCCGACATTCAACAAGATGTGATTTAAAAATTTAACAGCAAAGTTGTTGCATTTAAGTGAGTTTTTGAAATAATTTTCATCAGTGAGGAGCTCTTGTATATTTCTTAAGATTATCTGTCATCTTTCAAATTGTTGTTCACCAACTATGACTTGAAGAGTACTGTGGCATACTCAGGCTTGATATGAGATTTTTTGTCCTTGTCAAGTGGAACAGGGTTAAAGGAAATTTAGATGTTTGTTGTTGATTACATTGTTATCAAAATAACTGAGCAAGAGCTTAACCCACTAAGGTCAAGCGCAAACCTTTTTTCCAGAAACCTAATCAAAGAAAAGTAGACAGAATAAAATTTGAAAAAGAAGCTTTTGATAACAGTAATGTAACTGTCTTTACCATTTAAAAATGCAGTACCACTTCTGGTGATATAACCACTTTCATTTGAAAGTAAATGTTTTTCAAGGATGGTGTTTGTGTGTATTTTCATGTTTCCACAAATCAAACTTCTTCAAACGGTCGCTTTCATCCAGCATGGAAGGAGGACATAATTTTGATTAAATGAGAGTTTTGCACTATGCTGTTGTTTTCAGTTTCCTGCAGCACTTCAGAACATGAAAAGGAAGAATGTCAAATCATTGAAACTCTTTACAACAGCACATCAACAGATGACTAACATCATGCATGGATGAAAGATTCAAGACAGCTGTTCAGCATAAGATTTTCCATATACTCATGACCACTGACCTGATCTGGAATTCCTTTAGCAGCTAAATTCCATTGAGTTTACGCAATTAACATAGAAAACATAGCACTAAAATTATCATAATTGCAATAGGCAAGTTTGATAAGTTAAGTGTCAGAAAAAAAGTAAAATTCTAAAAAAGTCCACTTTCAATATCATATTAATTGTACCTGACCACTACCATGAAGTCAAAGATGTCACAAAGGTTGCTGATTATGTAGTTTAGGTGAACAGCCACTAGCTGTTGTGCATAAAGAAGTAGATTATATTAGTTATAGATCTGAAAAGCTACTTACTATACCATTCATGCATAGAAAGGTTGTTAGAAACTGGTATCTCTGGTAATTCCAAGCTCTAAGCAGTATTTAGGGGTTCTAATGAGTGCATTTCTAATGTCAGTCCAATGAACATACAGAAATATTAGTTAGGGGTTAGATTTTTCAACTACTGTACAAGTTTTCCAGTCAAAGAAATCTGTACACAAGGAATAGATTGCACCTGAATTACAGCAGGGTGCAAACCTTCTAGGTAAGTCTTTTCTTCCTGTTGGCAAATCAGGAAACTAGAAACTAGATGGAGCAAGAGTAACAAATTGAAGCTAAATTCTACTAAGAAAGAATATTCTATAGTATGCCACTTAAAGACTCCCATGATACATCAGCAAAGACAGTAAAAAAATTGTAGTAAATTTTTGAGAAAAAAAGCAAGGGAAAAATGTTTATGAGAAACCATGCTTTTGAAAGAATGGTATTATTTTTAGTCCCATTGTGGCAGAGGTGGAATATATGGTGGAAACCCAGTTGAAGTCTGATTCCACAAACAGTTGCCATATTTATGAACCTACAGTATGTGGTCAGTTGGCTCCAACAGGCAATAGGTGGCTAAACAAAAATTCCCTATAAAAAGCCTTAAGTTTTAGATGTGGGAGGAATCCCATGCAGCCAACTGGTGAAAAAGAGCAAGAAAAAACAATGTGAGGGAGCTTGACCAAACTAAGTTATTCCCAATCAGATTTGAAACTTGTGTAAGGATAATGTAGAGGATAATACTTGAAATATGAGCAATAGAATCTCTATTACTCCAATGCCAGAAATTTTGTTCCTAAATTAGATAAACAAATATTATTTTGCACTGTGAGTAATCCTGACATAATCAATATCTCTGAAACATGGGCTACAGATGCTATATCTGATGAAAAACTCAAGATTATGTTGGTTATAAATTACACAGAAAAGATCCTAAACAAAAGTTTGGAAGAGTCCTTGATTATATTAAAATAAAAATTTGAGCTCTGCATATTTTAATTCTAAAATGAATATGATGAAATATTTTGGGCAAAATGAAACCCTAGTTAAAATAATAATTGACTATAGGCATTATATATCACAGTCATAATTATTATTATAAAAATAACAAAGAACAGAATGACATGTTAAATAACTTAAATTTTAAAATATCTGATTACAGATTTTTTTAATTATCCTGATGCATATAATTTTTGGAAAACTTGGATTTCTGGATGTTACCAAAGCTGCTTTGGCATCTTACTAACCTTCAAACCAACATTACTCAGCCTGGCTGTGCTATAGGAACTCTGACACACAGCATCTTCTTCATCAATATAACCCTTTGTAATGACCAATCTATATTGTTCCAGTCCAATGTTTTGCATTGAAAGTGCAGTGACTAAATATACAACAAGTTCAACAAAAATAATAACTAGTGCTTCTAGGCTGTGCCAGATGGTCTGAGTAAGTTTAAAACTGATATGGTATATGGAAGGTTAACTACGTTAGTCAATGAGTATTAATACTGAAGAGAAATAAAAATTTTCAGGAAAATCTGAATAATTAATTAGGCCAACAGGGCGCAGACAAAATTTACAGTAATGCTACTATGGCGAAAAAAAAAAAACTCTTAGAAAAATATTTATATATTATTTTTATTTAATCACAAATGTTACTATTATGTTTCATTACTTTTACAGAGAGCAAATATTTAAATATCTATAGTTAATTGAAAATTCCAGACATAAGCTATATAAATTATAGATATTTAAATATTTGCCATCCAAAGAAGTGACAAAGCAATTGAACCAAATCAAACGCGTAAAAATGTTACTGTAGTTTTAGACTGGCCTAGTACTGTTTCTGCAAACTTGACACACACACACACACACACATGCAGTCAACAATGACGCATGTTCCTACAAATGACTTGCTGTGTGATTAGTCCAAAGTGATCAGAGTGCATCAATTCAAACTGACAGACAGTAATGAATCTGACAGTTGTTATTGGTGTCATTCGTTGTTTTGTTGCTTTCCCAGTTGAGTGACCCAACCTAAGAGTTAAGAGATTGGTGGAGCGAGAAGATTGGAGATGAAGGTGGTCTTTCCAAATAGCTCTTGGCCCTGTAGCTGTGAAGCTGACTATTGTGAAATGTCCTGTTTAAAGAGTGAACTGTGAGAACATTTATAAAGACCAAAAGGCACATGTCAAAAAACAGCACCAGTTCCAGTTCTGTTCCATAGTCACTGAACACCAAACTGTCTGAGGGGAGGAAACAAAGATCAAACCAAAATCCAACAAACTACAGCAACACCTGAACACCCTACTGAAGAGATATTCTCTCCACAAAAGCAGACCAGATCAATCTGCTCTCCTCTTCAACAGCTCACATGCTTCTTGACAGTCTTCTTGATTTTGCTCAGCACCAACTTCCCATTGAATAACAGCTGCAAGGACATTTAATAAGTACTATACTTCTCAGACTGTAGAAGGGTTAACTTGCCTGCTGGTCTTGGAATCATATTAATATTAGTAATTAGTATCTCTATTTTTCAAACTGTATTTTGTTTTGGTTTGACAAATGCTGACCATAACAATTGGTATTTCTATACAGAATACCCAGTAAGGATCAGTATTACTTAAGCAAGAATGCTAAGGGAAAATTAAAGCAAGTAAAAAAGGTTACAGGAGTTACTTTGCTACAAAATATACCAACAATAAACCAATATTTCAAGAAGAGAAACGAAAAACAGTGGATGAAGACAACAATGCTGGTTCGGCAGACAGTACTCAGGCCTTCAATGAGAGGAAGAAGCAAGCCAGGACTGAAAGATGCCGATGAAACAAATGCAATCGAAGCAGATCAATTTAGCAGTGATGCTGAACTGTAGAGTAACAATGAAGAGAATTTTAGGAGTTTTTGAATTGTTAATAGTTCAACAGCTTGTCAAAAGCAAGAAATTTTCTGCTTCTAGTCAAGTGATTTGAGGAAGGCGTATCTGCTAAAGATCTCTTTTCTTGTCAACTGCACATCTTTAAATCTGTTATGCAGGATTGGCTTATTTACTCACTATCTTCCAGAAATGCTTACTACTTGGTTTTCAAACTTCTTTCAACCATAATGCATATCTTTATTGAAGATATTCAGTGATTTGAAACACCTTGAATGCCTCTTTCTAAATATGAGAAGAATTCAGAACACAAACTGTATGCTGACACAGATATAACATGCAAAGACCAGATATAGTTAATGCAGATCTAGCATAACAATTTCAGTCAAAGTTTCAGTATTTGATAGATGTTCTTAAGCTTACTGTAGCAATTATTCAGTTCTTAAGTGACCATGGTTTTGTATCCCATGATTGCATCCATTTTTGGCAGAAGGGTAAAGGCAATCCTTATCTATCATCAAGTATTTGTGAAGAATTCATTTATTTAATGAGGCAGAAAATGAAAAATACAATAGCAACAGAACTACAACTAGCCCAATATTTTTAGTGATTTTGGATTCAAATAAGAAATTTTCATATTCAGATTTATCAATTCAGAAGTGTATAAAGATTTATTGGATTTGAGCCACATCTCTAACTGCCATGGAAAATCATATGACAATGTCAGCAATGTGTCAAGATGATACAATGGTCTGCTGGTACATCTAAATTGACTAAACCTGCTTATTCACTACATTCCTGTTTGTCTATTCTTTAAAGATATAAGAGTTAACTGTAGTAAAAACAGCTGTTCAAATGCTATTGACTTTTTCTGGTTTCTTCAGTTACTACGCTTTCTGCTTAATATCTATGTATTGCTGGAAAAAGGTTTTTTCATAATGATGGTAGCCAGTCATTCTTGACAATCAAAAGTCTGTCAGATACATAGAAAGTTCCAATATGAAACTTTTGGCTTTGTCCAAGTAAATTCTTTGGTTCTCCCAATTCAGCTACAAACTGTTTTTGTTTTGGAGTGTGGACCAGATCACTTTAATATTTTATGAGAGAGTCTTGTATATGTTTTTAGCAGCATTTTCAAAATTCTGGAATTTATCTCACAGGTAATCCACAAATGATTCAAGTGATTGAAGTGACTGAACAGCTGTATTCAGGTCAATCAATGTTGCTTTTCTGTAGCTGCAAGCTGTTCATTTTAAACCATTGAAGAGCAGTGTCTAAAAATTGTGCCATAAATGCTGTTTCCAAATGATCCATTTTACTCTGAGGAGACTCATTTCCAGGCAGGTATTATGTTACTGGTTCATGTCTTTTGATGGGTCTACTACTAGAGCTTGTGAATTATACTGTAGTTCTAACAAAAGGTTTTCATGGAACCTGTGCAACTGCTCCATCTTGTATCTAACAGGTATCACCATAGATCGGATCACCAACTGGATACCTATTGGATGTTGACCAATTACTTTGGCGTACCATTTGAACACTTGTTGGGCATAAATGACATTTAGAAACATGTCAATGAACAAACTACAGTCTACCCCATTTGTTTGGGAAAGAACCTTCTTGATGAGTTTAGCTAAAAAATCCTAAAGGTTTCCATGTGGTGACCCTAACAGCTCATTTTTAATGTTTCAAGAATGATAAACCATTGAGATGCATTGTGTGTTGCTATATTTTAATTTTAAAATCACTATAAGGGCATTATTAGACTTGTACTAGAAGCTATCGATGTGGCCTGTGCTTTTCTTGTAGTTTACCAGTTTATACTGTAAAATGTGCATATTTTCTTGTTATTTTCTACTTCTACTACAATAATAGAGATGTCAACAACATTTGTGAATAATTCTTAGTAAACAAGAATCAATGAGATCACTAAAACTAAACCATCATTGTTTTTTTTTTACATTTATGCCAATCCAGTCATTTTCTTAACACAATTATTTTATTTTGTATTGTGTGGAAAAATCTAGTAGTTGATTTAGACAGTGTGTTATGATTTCATTTATTATTAATGCTGTGTGTAAATATTCAACAAGGTTTACTTATTAATGAATTTTAATACAGTCATGTCTTTAATGAGGTGTGGAGAGACCCAATGTTCTTTGGCCCAAAGCCCTAATAAATTTTAATCCACCTCTGACTGTAATCACTATTATGACAGTGTACAGCTCCAGAAAATTGTCTAAAGGAATTAAATCATTAGTTTCAAATGTAAAGTACACTCAGGTTAGGCATAATTAACCAGAGTATTACTTCTGAATCATGCTGGTACTGACTTCTCAAGCAATGAAAACATATGTAAAGTGAAAAATGAAGGATCTATGCAGAGTTGAATCTAGAAAAAACACACACCTTGTTTTGGAAAAATTAGAGTAAAAAATATGCAAAGATATTTTCACAAGTTACCTAGAGATTTACATGTACAGGTTTACAGACTGCATAGTGTTCATAGGATAGGAGTGGCAACTTTAAAGTCATGTCCCAATTATGGCTGAAACTGTTGAACACTAGATGTTTTCTTAAAAACATTAAACCAACAATAGAATTTTTAACACTGAGTCATTGTCTCTTTGGAGGACAATTAGAATAGAAAATACTCTGAAATGTCAGGAGGAACCATCAAGCAAGCAACCAACCAACCAGCTATCAAACAAAAGTAGTTTTAGTTCCATTGTAGAAATTAAAATCTTTTATTCGTCCTCATTTTGACTATGCTGTGCAGGTGTGGATTTCTGATTTAAGAATGGATACTGATTTATTAGACAGCGATCAGCATATATTTACTAAAATGTTTCCATGTTTTAAGCATTTAGATTATACTAAATGATTAAAGATATTAGATCTGTAAAGTTTAAATCTTAAACAATTAAGCAAAGACCTAACAGAGAGTTTCAAAATAACTAAAACTTTTAAGTGTGCAGAGAGAGAACATATTTCTTCACCTATCTACTAATACCAGAGAGCATAATTACAAATTAGCTTAGATTCTGGCATGGTAAAATATTAAAAAAAATTTTTTTTGCTAATAGAATTGTTAATGAGTGAAATAAATTACTGTAAGTGAAGTTAATGGTGACAGTATTATTAATCAGTTTAAGAATTTTACTAGTGGTTGTTTCTCTTCCATGAGGGACCATGATGGCTTCCTGTACCTATCAAACTAATGCATCAATATGTGACATCTCTTCTAAAATAATTAATCGTATAAAATTAAAAATTAAAAATTATAAATTAAAGAATGATTTTTATGGAATATTCTCTTCATTAGAAAGAAAGCAAAAAGGTTTTCATCTGTAACACTGGCATTAAAAAATACTTTTCTACAAAAAATTTTTTGAAGATTAAAATTTTCTAAATTCTTCTGAAATTTTTTTCCAACAAATCAGCCCACCCTTTTCCGATTCCTGTAAAAACTGTTGTACTAGGGATTTCTGATAAAATTTTCAACAGAATTAGATACCTAATAACAAATCTTATCTAGCAATTTAAGGGGAGATAACTTCCTACATTAAAATTATTATAAATTGTTTAACAGATTATCTTTTCCTCGTTCATCCCAGTTGAAGAAAGAATCAATGATGATGGCGCCAAATCGTGTAAATTTTTTTTTTTTAAATATGAAATGAAATTAATTTACTAGGCTACAGATTTATCTACATTACTCCTATCCCACCTGCACAGATGTTGTTTCCTTTTAAAATTTGAAGTATTTTATTTTTAAAAAAATATATTTTAAAAATAAAATTGTCTAAATTGACATGAATTTATTATAGAAATTTCAATCAAAAAATAAAAAAATATATGCCATTAATGGTTGTAATTCACCTAAAAATATGAGTGTATTAATTTCTGATTCCCTTGCTGGTGATATTTAACCCATAATCTACAATAACATACTAGTTTGTCTTTTTCCTCATGGGCAGAACCTTCTCCAGTGTTCTTAAAGACCTTAACTGAAAACAGGAGTGGTAGGCTCTTGCACAAGAATAAAGTGATCACCCTATTGCCACTGTACATAAACTTAGTAAACACAGACAAATCACTACAGTCATCACCCAAGCCCCCACATAAATTGCATTTCATACCTTTTAGCATCTTCACTGCAACCTCAATTAATCCAGGTCTTTTGCTGATTCCTTTTGCCAGGGCTCGGACTACCTTTCCAAACTGACCAATGCCCAGACACTCTTTAAAATCCAGACTGAAAGATCAAGATGAAAATACAAGTACAAATAATTAATTTCCTCAGCTTTTCATTGCACTTTCAATAATAAGTCTGCAGGCCTGGAGTCCAGATTTTTTCAACATTAAACATTTCAAACTCCTTCAACAATTCCTATAGAAATAAGGGTCCATTACTTTATTGTTTAAAAAAAATACTGATTTCAATAATAACAATATGGAATTTCAAGAAATATAGCAAAAGCTAAAATTATATACAAAATAGATTTTGAAATAAGTTTTCACAAAAATATGAATAATATAAAATAAAATAAACCAAAGCCTTCAACAGGTTTAAAGAGTTATTTCCCTTGGGTTTTAAAAACCAAAATATTTTCATATAATACATTCATCAAAATCCAAAAATCTTTACTATTTTTTTTTTTTAATGTAAAATTTTATAATAAAAGTTTATAAACCATAGAAAAATTAACATTTTTTAAACCACAGTTTAAATTTTTAAGAGTTTTCTGATTTACAAAATTTTTTTTAGGAAAATTTTGCTTTATAATTTCACTTAGCAATATACATGGCTGGTTGGTTGGTTGGTTGGTTGGTTATCATATCTTCCAGGATTCATGATTAAACTATTCAGTATCCATTCCATGGTGGAAGATGGGTTAGCAACCAAGAAATAACTTATGTCATTGCTCTATTGGCCAGTTGGTTTCTTCAGACTTGTCTGCCTATCCTCCAATGGAATAACTGGGATTATTTTGGTCATTCACCAACACACCCTGAGGCCAGATTTGACTTCATGATGTACCATGATGTATAATATGCATTTTCTTGGCAAACCCTGTTTTGACTGCCAAAGACTAATGACATCTCTTGAGCTAGAAGGAAAATGTGTGAGGCATCAGTCTTGGTGACCTAGCAAAGTTACCTGGGTACAGCCTAGGGGCTTTTTGATCAGTGATCAAGATACCAGGCAAGAGTTACCCATGAGGAATATCCAGTCAGAAAACCCTGCTTTAACTTTTTTATTTTTACATGTGGAAGGAAACCATTGCAACCACCTAGTGAAGAGTGAAAAGAAACCATACCAAAGATGTATACCAAGTAGAGTCAATCCCAACCAAGATTCAAAGTTGGGTCCTCAACCATGACAGTCCACTAATCTAACTTCTGAATCTCAGGCAACCTCATATAATGTATAAATGAGTGCAAACTAAGTGATTTTTGTTGTTTTCTCATACAATGTCTTTCCTTAAAACTGTGGCAATGTAATTAATATTAAATCAATTTCCTTTCTCTCAACAATTCAGGTTTAAAAATCAAAGCTATCTGACTAACAAAAAGAATGGAAAGTTTATCTTGAATGTAGATTGCATGAGGTCTGAAATAATTTGGTGACAAGGTGCAAAAATTGAACAAATCACATCAAAAATTCCTATTAAATTAAATTAATTTCTATATCCTGTGCTGAGTAATTCAGTTTGTTTTAATGTTACTAAACATTTGGAAAATATACATCTAAGTTTTAGTAATAAACAACAAATATAAAAACCATTTCCTGGAAAATTCAAAACTTTTATCCTCTGGAAGGGACAGAAATGTTTCAGAAGGAAGACCAACAGACAAACATTTGGCTGGCGATTCCTCTTGTAACAAAACATGGCTTGTAGCAGCAGCAGCAATATTCATTTTTTGAAATTGAACCACCTAGAAACAAACAAAACCATACTAATGTACTAGTTATAACTGTGCAGTAGCATATTATAGATCCTTATGGTGACAAGTTCTTGAGTACAGTAGTCAAATGTATTAACAGAAATACTGCAGAACATCATTTAGCTTAGATGTTTTTTTTTGTTTTTAATTTTTCAATAAGTAAATTCTTTGTAATTTACAAGCTAAAATTTGTGCATTGGTATTCACAAATAGTTTCTAAAGGTTAATCCTTATCAACACCATTTACATCAATCCTGAGGTGATGAGTAGAGTGAAATACTATATAAAATAAAAATAAACAGTCTAGACACAAAATTTCATTACTCAATTTAAATACACAGCAATATAAAAGACTTTGTATTCCTAACTAAAAGTAAAGCTTATAGTACATCAGACACTTAGTATTTGTTAACTACACCTAACAGTACAAATTTAAATGACATTTCAAATATTAGGGGAAATCGAATAAAACCTGGCCAGACATTATTATGGCAATGCAATTTCAACCAGATTTCATTTGGACATCCCTAGTATACTTATGTAAGTAGAACAATCATTCCTGTCAGCTACTGTTTGTGCTTCATTGTGCAAATGTCCAATTAATGAATGTTAACCTGTAATACTGGGCAATTATAAATATTTGGACAAGTAAAGGAGAGTAAAACTGAAAACTTCTGTCACTGTAAGAGTTAAATTGTTTTTTTGGCACATTTATTTTCATTCTTCCTCTCAAACACTGTTCTGACTTTCAAAGTCCAATCTCAAAGCAGGAAGCTAGAAGGTGTAGGGTATTAGTCTTGGTGACCAAGCAAGTTAGCTAGGGATTCAACTGATGGTCAAGATCCAAGCGAGTTGAGCATTATCCACAGAACCTCCATCACACATACCAGAAAACCCAACTTAACTTCTTCATTATTGTAGATCTAGTAGAAAACTGGAATGATTGGAAGAAGCGTATAATGGATAGCTAGTGAAGAAAAGCAAAAATCATGTCAGGAACATACACCAAGCCAAGCCAGCCCAACTCCAATTGGGATTTGAACCCAGGCCCTCACCCATGGCAATCAAATAGTCTACCACTGTGACACCAGCGATCAACATTTTTCCTCTCTCAAACATATAGGTGCTTAATTATCTAAATAAAGCATGGTTGAGAAGATCAACTGAAACAACTCACACGTCCAGAATTAACTACATCCATTCTTGTTTTCCTATGCCTTTGCTGCCATAGCTTGTAAACGATCGAAACCATGGCTATGATAAAGAAAAGAATGCCAGTAATGGGTCCATAAATGACAGCACTATTTACTTCTGGTATCTCTGCAAAAAATGCAAAGATCATGCTTAACTACTGGAAGTAACCGTTTCTCTTTATCTACAGTTACCTCAATGATAAACAAGACCAGCTTTAGTTGTTACACGATAAATAATGTCATGTGCTTATGCATAGATGAGCTATAACCAATGTCATTTTGAAGGTTAAAGCATGAGATGTCAATTATAGTTTATCTATACATTTAATTAAGAATTATGATGATGCAATAACTGGCCCAGGCCACCCCTAAAAATGAATTACTTTAATCTAAAAAATAAAATTTTCTTTATATCTGGTAGGCACCACATGAATAAATTTCTTTTCTCATTTTAACAATCTATGTTGTCATTGACAACAGCTGACATTTCAGGTTATCAAATATTGGAATGTCCCTCTACATAACTTATTTTTATAACTACCTATATACTTAGATATTTGTTTACTATTTCTATAAAATATGAATTAGTTATAATTTTTAATATGATAGATAGAATAATTTTAACTTCAAATTTGAGTCTGACAAAAAATTTTAATTAACCACTTCATTTGTCTAAAAAAATTGTCAAGCTCCCCTAAGTAAAAATAACAACCTGGTAGATGAGAACACAATCTTACAAATCTTTTAATGTGCTGGTTAACATGACCAGAAAGCAAAATTAATGGCACTCCCTGATAAACATCAAAGACTAAATATAGAGTATTTTGGTCATTGTGAGCCTGCCTTTTAAAGCATCACATGCAAATATAATGTTCTGAGGTTTCTCTGTATGTATTATATAAATATCAATACTGGTAATTTGATGTATGTTTTAATAAAAGTACACTAACAATTTCCAGCCCAACTTACCTTCAACTGTGAGCCAAACATCACTCTCAGCAGAAGCCACATTATTAACCACTTTACATGTGTACCATCCTGCATCTTTGGCACTTACTTTGTGCAGAACCAGTGTAGAAGGGTCTGAGGAATTTTTCCAATCTGATGACTATATGTAAATGTAACAGTCAAGAACATGTTAAAAAAACAAGAATATTTTGTATTTAAAATGACAGTCAAGTAAATGCTTTAAGGGTTATCCAAAGTAAGTTTGACAATAATTAAAACAAAAACCAGATACTACTTATTTAAAAAGATAACTAAAAAGCAGCTATGAATACCTTTCCCTTAACATGTATTCATTTATCTTTATATATCCCCTTACTAATGTTTCAATTAAGCACAAATATACTAAAAGCTATAGAAACATATTCATGTAACTTTCAAATTAACATCAAGACATTTGGAATAAATCTTTAGTAATATGATAACATAGAAACATTATTTTTATAGAACTTTCTTTTCTGGTGCACAGAAATGTTGATATTATGGTTAGATTATTTCAAAGCTCACAATTTCAATATTAAAACCATTTTATCTTTGCTTCAGAGAGATCACTAAATTTGCATAGAATTCTTTCAAGATAGAGATATAGACATTCTAAAATTGTTGATATATTTTAAAAATAGTTTCGGAAGATGAATAGAAAACACATATCTGTTTCATCTTTGACATGTTAGATCTATGCCGAATGGAGAAAGAAAACCAAATCACAGGAAGAAAAAAACCTGGCTGGATTACAGCAAATCTATTTTCATTTTAACTTCCCTGGTGCTAATAAGATATTTTATTTTGTTATATTAACCCAGACTAAAAGTAATGCATTATTATCCTTTCGTCTTTTAGTTGTGGGTTTATTATTAATTATTTATTAATAATTACAATACAATCTCTCCCTCTTTTGCCCTTTTTATTTCGATGCAGTCTAACCTCTAATCTGTCTCAGCCAAGCAGTAGGGAGGGAAAACAGGAGCTATTTGTTACAGCACCTGTCATTTCTGATTAGAGGTACAGGGAGCAGGGCTACTATTATCGACGTCATGTATTTTGACCTGACGTCACGTCTGCTTACCTGAAGCATGGTGTGGTATCTTCTTCCGGAGCTGCTCGAGTATCGTCCGTAGATCTTCAGTCGCTTCACCCACAGGTACCGGGGCGTGTCCGACTTTCCGTACTGAAGCAGATACTTACACTTCAGCGCCACCTTGGCTCCCACCACAGTCGTCACGTTCGCCTGTTGTTCTAACAAGGGCGGGTGCACAAACGGGAATTTCGTCGTCGTCTTCCGCTTCCCTGCAAACCAATCGTGGTTCTGCTCCTCCTCCTTCTTCTTCTTCTTCTTCTTCCACCTCCGACGTCCCGTCGTCTTCATTTTAAGCGGGTATCTCACCAGTTAGAAAAAGTCCGGGAAAGCACAACACGCGCTGCGAGGATTGTGTGTGTACCACGTGACTAGCACCAGCAGCAGCAGCCGCCCCGCCGAGTGCTGGTAAGTGGTTAACCTTTTCCTTGGTGCAATAAAACAGGGTTATTTTTGTTTTAAATAAATAATTGCTGTACATTTTATCTAAAGTAATGAAAGACTAATTTGGGTAAATATAGCAGATGAGAAAATATGCCATTTTGCTTAGGATGGTGGATTAAAAACCGGAATGCATTTTTTTTTTTTCGTGTATTAAATATAATGATTTTACTATATAACAAAATAGAATTTAGTCACAGAAGGGCACTAAAAAGGGGCTGGTCTAGAATTATTCCAAAATTAGAAACAGGAATCGTCTCCCCGAGGTTCACACGTGATTTTTTGCGCATTTTAAATTTTTTATTTTTTTTAAACACTGCTTAGATTATTTGTCGTTTGTATCGGCTGTGATGTGTGAAGATTTATTTAGACGTTCAAATACCCAACGACACAGAACCTGAGAGTAGAAAGAAATGTAGTGGTCAGAGGATGACGGTCATTCATTAAGGTACCATACGCTAATGTCTACCGGGAGACAACCGCGGCGGGGGAGCCGGGAAACCTCATGCTGCCCAAACGAGTGGCCCGGCATTCGCAATTTTGGCAGGGGATGTCCTACAATAGTTTTACTTTCGGATGTGTGAGGAGATCGGAGATCTCAGAGAAAACTCATACAACCAGCTGGTAATGCGGAGCAAAGTCAGCGGTGCGCAAAACCGAGCCGACCATAACGGGAATCGAACTCAGGCCCCACAAAGAAAATTTTTAAAGCTGATTGATAAAATATTTTGTAATTAAAACGAAAGTAAATAACGTCACTTGCAAATATTAAATATAATGAATATTAATTGAATTATGGTTGCTGCTTCGTCGGTCACTGGGTGGAACATGCCGTTGTTACGTGTTCAAATCACGAAAATCCGTTCGATTATGAATTTCTATGACAAAAAATTGATTTCCAGCTATTTATTAACAAGAAAAAAATCTGTGAAATACATCTATTTATTGTGTACTTGTAAAACAGTTTAACAACCCCTGAATTAAAATCAACTATCTATTGAATGAAACAACTCTGCAACTGCTACAAAAATTAATGTGAAAAGGTGCACTTAATTTCGTAACCATATTACAACCTATCAGATTACTTTAGTTGTTTGTTTTATTAAATAGTCTTTTTAAATGTAATTTATGTTATAATCACCTTAATAGATCTGAATAATAGTACTTAATAAAAATAAAAATACTCATAAAACAAATGTCATATGTAATTTCGAAGATGGTTTCACTTCATTATTTGCATAAAATCTGGTAAACTAAGTTGGTAAGGCTTTTAAAGACTTATCAGCACGCAAAAAAACGTACAGCAAAACGTATAATTTAAATATTAAAATATAAAGAAGCAACAGCTACGTGTTGATCGTTTAGTTAATACAAAAAGGTAGCAAACCACTTATGGCGTCTGCAAGGTTTCTAGGATGAAGAAATATTTCTGTAGTTGCATTTTAGAATGGCCGATAAAGTCACTATAATTCCTGGTAATTTGTTTTGTGTCACAGCAACTATTTTACAAAAAAATGTTTTTAAAACTCAAGGTCTGGGTTTAACAAACTTAGAAGAATAACTTATGTTTCGATATTTTTTTAAAAAAAGTCCAGTCTCTTTGGTAAGCTTATATTTGTCAACATTTTGCATTAGTGATACGTGCTTTAAAAAACCAACTGAAGCTGGGGATCAGAGGAGAAAAAATCTTGTATTAAATTTTTTTTGCAACAGTTTCATTCGCAATAATTCGGTAAAATTCTTAAAACGAGAGCGTACAAAACTTGAGACAAGATTAGATAATTAATTAATGTTATTCATATAGTGCAATACTTACGGTGGTCTTTTCGTCAACTTCCGCCAAGTAACATCAGAATATCCATAGGATTACTACACTGTTGGAACCTTTAAACTGTTTTTCATTCCATACACCAGCCTTTGGTGTTATAAACGTCGTCGCGTGTTCCATAGCGCCTCTGGAATTTGTCAAACCAACCCTTGCTGGCAGTGAATGGGGTTGCTTTATTGGGAGAACTTGGACCTGCTTCGTCGTCATCGTCGATGTCCATCTCATCTTCCACGTGTTCGTCGGCGCCACGATCTTGAGCAAGTTGAGTGTACGTATCATACAGAGACTTCGTCTTTGTGCGGATTGTGTTGTAATCCAGCGCGATATTCTTTTTTCTGCAATCACTAATCCAGAGAGACAATGCAGATTCCATCCTACCATCACCTTATTACGCGACGTTACAACCCTCTTGGCAGTTTATTGAAAGAGACAGCTGCCGTCGATCTTATATTCTTCTCGTCCTTCTTAATATAACGTACCGTAGATTCATTGAGGCCAAAGTGGCACCCTACAGCTGCGTACGTTCTCCCTCCCTTAAGCATGTCGAGAAGTTTTACCTTTTCGACGATGGGTAGAGTCTTCCTTGAGCGCTTGGATTCAGGTTCAGAAGACTTAGAATATGCAGGACGCTTGGGTGGCATTGCAGGGATTGAAATAAAGTTCAAACTTTAACGTAAAACACAAAGCACAGCACAGCAGAGAAACACTACACACAGCGAGATGTGAAGCAGAAATGGACGAGGTGAGATGCGGGATGCTTCTACACGGGACAACAGCGCCACAGATGCTGCTGTCACTGAGCCATTCAGCGTCCGGGATACAAAACACCATGCTCTGATTGGCCGCCTCCCAACCATCAGCCAATAGCGTGCCGAGTACGATCTCACCTGGGCAGAAGCAGCTGCAGTTGTACTCCGTTTTCCATACGCTAGCATCTCTCTCGATTTAATATTCTTTTAATAATGTACATATATATATATTTGTTTACTTTAATTTGTTTTTTACTATTTTATAATGTTATTTTTAGTATATTTTATACTTAAAAATAATTAAAATAATAAATTTTAAAAATTTTATATTTTTCGAAAATACCGCGATATAAAATTAGATATGTATGATTTGAAAACCCGCGATGTAGTGAAGCCGCGAAAAGTGAACCGCGATATAGCGAGGGAGCACTGTACTGATGTTGTGCATCGCATTATCTATCGTTATGCTTGGCGTCAAGAGGTCTTCCAACATGTCTCAAGGATGTTTTGGAAGATGCAATCAAAATTGTGAACTTCGTCAAGTCCAAACCAGTCACATATTTAAAGAGCTTTGTAGAGAAATGGGAGCTAAATGTGAGACACTACTTTACCACACGGGGGTTCGCTGGGTGTCTCGAGGCAAAGCCCTTATTCGCGTTGCTGAACTACGTGAATTGCTACAGAAGTTTTTAAGAGAGAGAGAATCTCTAGTCGCTAATCTATCTGACGATGACGTGTGGGTTTCCTGTTTATGTTATTTAGCTGATATTTTTGGGGAGATAAATACAGGAAATATGACTCTTCAAGGAACCCAAAACACATCATTAGAACTTCATAATAGACTTGCTTCTTTTTGTGGAAAGTTGCAACTTTGTATCAGGTATGCTTGAAAAAGAAATATTGCTCAATTCTGTACGTTAGATGTTTTCTTGATCAGAAAAGTTTTAAAAGAAGATATAAAAGACCATTTGACTGACATTTCAAAAAGCTTAGAGAAGTACTTTCCTGATTTAGACAATATTTCTAATGAATGTATACAAAATCCTTTTGCCGTGAACGAAAATATTATTGTCAATGAGGATTTTCCAGACAAAGAAGAGTGCATTACCTTAAGAACAAACAATGCCTGGAAAAAATGTTTGACACAAAGATTCCTTTGGACTCTTCTTGGATTTCTCTTTTGCAGCACCTTCCGATACTAGCGTCACGAGCAGTAAATTACCTTATTGGTTTTTCTACCATATATCTTTGTGGGCAGACTTTTTCCACAGTTCTTGGAATGAAAACTAAAAAACGAAATCTATTAGAATTATCATCTGATTCACGTGTGGCTGTTTCTCTGACCAAACAAAGAATAAAAACTATAGCAGAAAAGAATCAGCACCAACCTTCACACTGAAAATTATATATGCGGTTTTTGTAAAATTTATATATATATAATTTTTGTCATAAATAAAATATCGTAAAAATTTGTAACATTAAATAAAGCTTGTAATATTTATATATATAGTCCTTGGACTTCATTTTTCTCCTATATTTAATAAACAGTATTTCTTCTACTTTATATCTACGTTAGTAAAGTTAAAAAGGAGGATTACAATGAATATATTTTTGCTAAATTATAAAAAAATATTAAAAAGTGTTTATTTTCCAAAAATAACCATAAAATTAAAATCGGTATATGATACATTTTATATTATATTAACAACAAATAAAAATATGCAAGTAGAAATTCAGCCATTATAATAAAATTTCCTTGTTGTTAGAAAAAGTAACAAATAAAAAGTTACATTACTAACAAAAAGAACAATATTTTATTAAACTTACCATAATCAACGTCACTTTCAAAGGCACTTTGATCAGTATCAGTATCAAAATTACGGTCTGCAACATTGTCTTCCTTCTCTTCATTACCACTGTCAGAACCTAATATTTCATTTATTAGTTTATTTCCTAATAAACCACGTATTGCTTCTTCATTCATATTAAAATTATCATTTTTACAATTGTAAAATAAAGATAAGAGGAAATTAAAACAAATGTATATGAAAAAATGTAAAACAAACAGACACCTTGGCAATGAAATAACTCGATGACTCAACTCAAAACAATTAACAATACTGACTTGATTAAGCAGAGAAAACACAAGTCGGGTCTCACTCGAAGGCACTGAAAACCACAGTTTCGTACATTAAGTGACTTAAGTTTAAAAAAGTAAGCACTGGGTAAATATTTACCCCCACGCCACCATTTTGGGGTTAAAATAGATATAGATTCACAGTTTAATGTCATATTTTAAGCTTGGCGTAAATTATGTCTCGATATGGTGATGTGGGATAATCGCTTCAAAAAGATTGGGAATCACTGAAATAAATTAATGAAAATAATTTTTAATATTTGTTATCTCAATGTTTTGTTTTTTCTGATATTTTGGGCAAACTGTTCGTGTCCGCTTCACCGAGCTTCGTACAAACTCGAGACTACTGTTTTCCATCCCATATTCATCTTTATATCATTAAAATAGTCGATAAATGTTTTCTACTGAGTATGTTCAGAGTTTGTGTGCTCTGGCCGTGATCTCGCCATATTCAGCATCAGTAAAAGTTGCGATCTAGGAAATGGTTGGCATCTTTTGCAGTCGATGATAGTAACTCCAAACATCGCAATTAATATTGGTCTTTGAATTGTATTTTGGCCATTTTAAAATATTTATTCAAAATAAAAATTTTAAAATAAAACGATTATTTAACGCTAAATTATTAATAACAATATAATTTACTAATTTTGTAATATAAATACTAACGTAAATTCAGCAAAATATCAATATAAAATAAACGCTATTGGCTGGAGGTTTGAAAGTAGCCAATCCGAGAGCGTTATTCATTTCTCCTCGCTGCTGATTGGCTGCTGCCCACGAGGCGCTGTCTCAGGCAGATGCAGCCCAGCAGCCCCGCATCATCCCAGTTTACCTCATGTAGCTATCTCGAGTGTTTCTCTGAGTGTTGTATTTTTTATTAAATTATTATTATATATTTACTTATATTTTACGTTATATTTTGACGTTTATAGGCATTTTTATGGACCACGTCCAATATTCGCGGTTTTTCACTCTTCGCGGGTGCTCAAGGGACGTAACCCCCGCGAATACCGGGGGACAATTGCACTTCATCCGATAATGAAATGGCAGATATCACTAGGAATGCAATGGCGTTCATTTATATTTACCACATTTATTTTAAAAAATTGTCATGTTCTTGTAGAAAGCAAAGAATATATTCGCATTATACCCACCGTGATAGGTCGGATATTCTCTGCTAAGATTTCATGCATACGCAAGTTATACGGATAACCCCGTTCTCAAATCTTTCAGGAAGTAATTTATCTATAGAACGCGGCGAGTAAATCAGTGCATATTAGATTTTTATAATCGTCTTTTTTAAATAATGATTATCGGGTTCATAACAATCAAAATTAACAAGGAGTCACACCTTAAATTCGATATATTCAAGATCTAGTTACGCTGAATAAAGTCTTTCCACTTTCTGATCACGAAGTCAAAATATATAATCTTCAAATGACCCTTGAGTATGTGCATGTGTCAATGGGCCTCTTATTCATTATCGGTAGCCATGGGAACGGTGAGTGTCCGGTTGGCTAAAGTATCGCGGTGTTATTTTTCCGGAAATATGCGATCAGTTCCGAAGACGTACACTGTGTGTCTCTCTATTGCAACAGAAGATTTTCGTCACGCCCACCGAAAGTAATGGAGAAATCAGCAAAAGGTAAAGGAAAGGGTAGTGGAAAGACATTGAAAACTCCGAAACGAAAAGCAGCAAAGGAAGAGCCAATACCTCTGGTAATTCCTTCTTTTTCTTGGTTGGCTCAACTGTCGCTAGTAATCTGGGTGCTGAGTGTGTGCGGTCTCGTGGGTTTTTACTGGCGTGGTGATCTCTTTGAGAGTTTTTTGCCCGAGCTGAGAACAGCGGGAAATGTTGTGAAACTAGGGCAAGAATCGCCCAATGATGCCGGACAAATAAACAAAAATTCGATAAAAGTGCGAGGGGAAATAGAAGAAAGTGGAGAACATTATGGTGAATCGGATCTTGATTCGATTGATAACGGCATGAAAAACGGCGGGAACAATCTGAGACCCGAAGAACACAGAAAAGAGGGGAATGCTGGGGGTCGGACGGAATCGTTGGAGGCTGAACGAGAACAATGCGCAAGCAAGGAGAGAAGGACTCTGGAACGAGAGCTGCAGGAAGAAGAGTTTCTGATGGCCAACGATAAAAAGGACGGTGAACAACAGCAGAAAGATGTCTCGGTAGACGGGAAACGGCGAAAGGAGGAGGGAAAGTCTTTGGAGCAGAAAACCCACCAAAACATTAAGGTTTCAGCCAAAGAAACGACGAAAAACGCCAAGGTGACGCCAAGAGGAAAAGTAAAGGAGGACAGAGATGGCGCTATGGCTTCGAAAAAAAAAAATGAAGACATACCGAAAGAGATAAGAGAGTTTAAACGGACCTTTTTGAAAACGTTAAGGGCTAAGAAAATTTTTGCGGACGGGCGAAGAATACCGCCTATTGAATTAATCCCACAGAAACCAAACAACAGCAGTGTTCGGTAAGTCAGCGAAAAATTGATTTATACAGCACTTTCCCCAAAAGATAATGTTGTTCATTATGTCCATCACTTTAATAAAATTACAAAACTCTCTTGTCGCACGTATCTTTCTCATACCAGCACACTTCCTCCTCCTTACTGGCACCAGATATTTTTATCTGAACCTTTCTTCCTGTTCTCATTCCACTCTTTCTCTCACACGGAATTTTTTCTCATTGGATTAAATACCTAAACACTGATTTGCCTGCATTCAGTCTCTTTCCTTTTAGATTACTTTCTATGGTAAGTACATTCATTCATGACGGGGCGTAATAGGTCTAAGAGGCACCTATTGGTTTTTCGGCATTGGCGATGAACGAGTAAATGCTCAGCTTTTCCTAAAATTGGATAAAGGGAGCAATCAAGCGCTAAGCAAAATGTGTGCTAATTGTACACTCTACGCAATGACGCTCTAGGTACATTCTATAATACCCGTGCCATAATTCTAGTACATTCTCCTTCCAAATAAATAAATAGATAATAAATGATGCAGGCTTTCATACTCAGGATAACAGCTTTTTAGGTCTCTGTAGTCTTTTTTTAAAAAAATCGTTTGTAAATTTCTGTACTTGTGAGTTGACTTTGTACACATCACAGAATAGAAGTGCCGATAATATTCGCTCAGGCTGGCGTTCTCTGCTGTCGTTTGACTCCGAAGAGACAAATACATAAATAAAATTTGATATCAAATATTATCATGTTACTGAAAAAGCAATCTTATCAGTTGAAAGTACACGATTCGTCGTCAAGTGCTTCCTGTGAAATCTATTTAGAAAAACTTGACGAAACATGTAGTTGGTGTCCTGGAGCGCATTTACAACTTAAAAAAAACGGTGGACAAGGGCAAAGGCATGCCATTCAAACAGCAGACGAGATAGCGCAACTTGAAAGCGTATAGAGAGAGAGATGGAGAGAGAGAGAGAGAGAGATTATGTAAATTATCTGTAGTTTGATTTTTCATTTCGTAATTTCGGTACACACACACACAGCAACCGACAGAGTAGCAACTATGACATCTCGGTAGATTTTCAGTCACTGCTTGAAATATCAAATTTGTAACTTGAATCCAGACTTTGGTTAGTTTTAAAGAGGTTTCCGTTAAACGGAAAGTCTACCACACACCAGTAATTGCCTTATGGTCCATTGAAATTTAAAACTTTCTACTGTTTTTTTTAGTCAAAGCGGTATGTGTGTGTGTGTGTGTGTGGTGTGTGTGTGTGTGTAGAATCTAAAAGACCCTTCTCCCTCAGAATAATCAAGGAACTGTTCTAATAATGCAATTTTACCAGATCTGAACTAAAATATGAGTGCAAAATTTTCCTTCTGTTTTGCGTTAATGAAGCCGTGGATGTCCCCAGAATCTCCATCATCAACTCTAGTGGTGGTTTTCAGCGGACATCTTTTAATTGAATTTCTGCTGGAACTGAGCACTGCATCAACTTCCTTAGGATTGCATTATGGGAAAAGTTTCTTTGTAATTCACACAGAATTTTTTAGATTTCTACTCACCAGCTTTTAAAAGAATGAAAATAAACACTAAAATGGCTTTCCTTTTCACGTATATTTTGCTGTTTTTTTGATTTTAAAAGTCTAAAAATGTAATGCTAATTGAGATCCTGAGATGCTGAGCATTTGTAACTTTCTTTCCTAACTACGGCTGGGATGAGCTTGGATCGCCCCGCCTTTCTCTGCTTACTATCACTACATGTTTGTGGCCACAATTCCTCCTCGCAACAGGCATTTTTTCTATCTTCTGCCATTTTTAGTAAACTCGAATGACCGATGTCTTGGAGCAGGCTACCAACAAAACTGACTTTGCACTTGTTATTATGCCTTCTTCGAACACTATAATGGCTTTTCCTTTTTTCCATAACTGTTAGACCGACTGAAAACGTGCTTTTCTAAGGTATATATATATATACTGCTGGAGGAATCAGCGGTCTCATCATGTGGTCAACTAATGCTGTAATTCTAAAAGGATACGCAGGCTCTAATAATGTCTAATCATTGTGTTCATAGATTAATAACTATTGACGATAGAAATGCGATATCATTGAGTTCAGGGGCTCCGGAACTACGAGAGCCGCGTGGACAGATCTAATGGATTTTCTTGTGAAATTCAATTTTTCCTTTGCATAAGTGTTAGGGGCTAACAGGGTTGTTTACACACAAATTTTCATTCCAGTTAGTTCATGGTCCCCGTGCGCCTTCTCTTTACGAAATATTTTCACTAAAATGGCAGTTTATTCGCCACTTATTTGCGCCAGTGGTATTTTCAACGTTGCATGATAGCTTGCAGTCATTATATTCCGTTCTCTTTTACATTTCCGCATTGATTCAGGGCATTTTAAAGAGATTCGTACTGCGAAAGCTGAGCGGTTTTTATGCTTCCCAGTAGCGTAGCCAGGTGGAGGTAAGGTGTGGGGAGGGTCTTGGTGTCCCTGGAAGATCTCTACCCATCCTTCCTCTCTTATATTAGCATTCTCTAGTGCTGTCTATATATATATTTAAATGTTAAAAGCATAATTTTGTGTAAAAACTTTAAATAAACAAAAATATATTTCGATTTTATCCCTGTCCAGGTTTCCTCTGACCTCTTCTCTTCGTCTCTTCTAAGATTCCCTCTGACTCCTGCTTGATTTTTCTTAATTCCCACCCCAGACCATCATTCTGGCTACGCCTCTGCCATACTCTTTCAGCCTGTCCCTGGAAGATCTCCAACCTTCTCTCGTCCTCAAACGAAAAGTTTTCTATTGTGGTTTAATTTATTAAATGAAAGAACGTGAAGCAAGATGCCGTATTTTAATTCTAATCTCAAATATGGAACGAAACATAATTTGATCAATAAATATTTAAACAAGAAAATTTATTTTCTGTCTAGATACCATATAATTTTTATTGCAAATGAAAGCTCTGATGTCCAGTTCTAACATATCCAAAATTCAACTCTGGCACTCAAGTGTTTCTATTTTTATTTTTACCATCTTTTTTTCGTGCCTCTTGGCAATATCGTGCATTATTTCATCTTCGTAAGCTGCAAGGAAATCCGTACTGTTGTACCACGATGGTCAATATCATCAGTTTAAAAGAACATTTTATGTAGATTACGAATATGTTAATCATATGGCTGAAAGAATTATAGTTTCATCCTGATTCTGCGCTCAGTCGTGTTGGCTGTGTAGTGTCAGCTTCCTTTCATTTTTTCTGATCATTTACTAATTTTGTGCAACTTGATTTGATAGTCAAGGAAGATGGAACAGTATACGATAGGAGTGCAACTCAGAGAAACTTGTCATAGTAGACAATTCATACGGACACGTGGACCGATACATTTTGCTGAATTAACTGAGAGAAATAGAAGTCTACTTCAGTTGCGTACAGGAAAGCAACTGGATCAGGAATCAACAACGGTGTGTCACCATCATGAGAAACGGTACATTTCCAAATACGAGTCTTGGCACAAGAAGTGCGAGGATCCATTCACACGCCATAAATCAAAAGTAAAAAGTGAGTAGCATAATTTTCAATCGTTTTCATGTCTTTGCACATTTACTGAATGATTTTAGCAGTGCTATTTGAAAGGTCTTTCTTTGTTCTTTAGACTAGGATTAATGATTTGAAGAATATACCTCTCAGAGGACCTAAGGGCAGTTGATTCTGAACTGGCTGAATCTACGAATTACATCGTTAAGCCCGGACAGAAACTATGCAAACACTGCATAGAGAAAATGAAATCTTTGACTCCTGAAGTATGAAAATCCGACTTGTTTATTGGGTCATATGTGGCCGGCTGACCTGGCCAGCTAACTGATAAAGCTGCTTTTTTATGATCTTCGAAGCCAATTTACAAAGAAACTGTAGATGGAATCGCTTTGTGTTTGACATATTCGTAATTTACATAAAAAGTTTTATAAGAATGGTGAGTTTGACCATCTTGGTGCCAAAGTAAGGATTTCCTTGCAGCTTACGAAGATGAAACAATGCACGATATTGCCAAGAGGCACGAAAATAGATGGTAAAAATAAAAATATAAAAATTTGAGTGCCACAGTTGAATTTTGGATATGCTAGAACTGGACATCAGAGCTTTCATTTGCGATAAAAATTAATCTTGCTGACATTGTCTGACACGGCCAAATTGGCCGCTGAAATGGCCACTTTTCCATGGGAAAGCAAGTTCAGACCGAGATATCTCTGGGGATATCACTCATATCATCACAACGTTATTTTATAGTCTTTATATGACAAATCATATACTGAAAACTCAATTTGCATGGTTCTGGATGGTACAGCAGGTACTCTAAGAAGCCACCAAAAATGCCAAAAAACAAAGCAGCCCGAATGTTTTCTCGCTTTTGCAGAGTGCCGACAGGAAAGGGTTAAAAGGTACAGAAAAACCAAACGCATAGTCGTAATCTACGTAAAATGTTCTTCCATCTTCAAGATTGCAAAATTAGGTATCTGTAGCCCAACAGAACTAGTAAGAAAATGTAGGCATAAATGGCAGAAAATTATTGATGTTTTTGAGTCTGAAAGGGGACTGTGCAAAAAAATGACCATATCTCAGTCAATTTTTTTACTTAGGATGCTCAAATTTCACATTTAGAATTCTAAAACCTTCTAGTACAACATATATTTTTTTACAAATTTTTCTGAGGGAGTCGGGTTTTGACCACTGGTCAAGTTTACTTGGAACGATCTCAATATACTAAATACAATTGAAAAGGGGAGATAACTTGAACTCTGCATATATAAACTGTAACCCTCTCTACCAAAAGAGAACATAGAAAATCGTTCATCCCCGCTACAATCTGCCTATCCTCTACATGAACAGGGTATTTTCGGTAGTTTTTAATGTCGTGTACACCAGCAGGTTTTCTTCTTCTTTTTATTTAGAGTGTATCTGTTTAACGAGTTTCTTTCGAACGAGGAATGCGATGGCTTGATGCGTGCTCACAACAACCACGTGGCTCAGATGAACCGGGTGGACCCGCTGCTGTGCTTTGATAGCATCGCCACGCTCCGGAAACACCTGGAGGCTGTCAGGAGAGGGAAGACGGTGGTCTCTCCTCTTGACTTTACTCAAGGTAAACATGGTTCATTAAAAGAAGCGACGATGGTACCTAGCCCGGTCGGTACTCTAAAGTTGTATGGTGATTATCCCTGGCAGCCATAGGCGTCCACAAGGGGAGGTAATGAGTGGGAGGGGTCCGTCCTGGAAAGTTGGGGCGATAGTGTAATGATGGAAGTAATTCCTTCCCCGATGTCACTGGTGCGAGGTGAATTTGGTAAGAAATAGCGAGTCTGGCCGCACCCGACCTAAAGCCAGAAGGTCAAAGGCCGGGAAGAGAGAAGCATTGGCAGAGTGTGCGCTTGACTCTGCGATTTATCCTGCAGACCTTTTATTCATTCTGGAAAAAATGGTCGGGGGAACTAAAATGGGATATCAAGTTCTGCTTGGCGATGAAAGCCTGCTAACGTCAGACTACAAGAAAGGTACCCATCGTCGTTTGCTTGTTTCTTCATACCAAAGATCTAAAATTTTAAGAAAATATAATGTATTATTTTGACGTTAATAGGCTTCTTTGGCTTCTACCCCCACAACAAAAAACACTTTATTCAAAACAGATCGTAACAACTCTGGTCTTGTCAAAATTTTCATCATTACACTATCACCATCAACCTCCCCACCCATAGGGGCAACTGCTCCACCCTTTGTGGACTCCCACCATGCAATGACGGTATCATGCTGTGCTAGTATTTTAGCATTGTAGGGCTACTTTTATAGAACTTCAGGACGGTAGTATTCCATTATTTAAATATGCTGTAATTTAAACAGTATGATAAATTTTAAAAATCGAATGAATCCATTAATGTTATAGTATTTTAACATGGTATTGGGATCGATCAAATAAAACTGGATGAATTGTTGTAATCATCTACTTTGTTTTATTCGAACAACTCTAGTATTATACTAACATCGTGCTACACTGTCACGGTAGGCTAGCACAGCATCACATCATACTGTAATTTAAATATACTGGGGTAGTTTTCTAACAGTTACTAGTATGTAAAACATTACTATAGAAATAATCTATAAACTACTATTGTTAACTTCCTGACTAACAGCAACAACTATGATTAGCTTTTGTCTGCCTGATAGTTGTAGGTTTTTTGCTCTCTAGAAAAGTTACGAACATTTCTGTTAAAAGAAACGAGAAATTACTTATGCTTATTCTGTTGAATATAACATAAAATTCTACTATTTTCACTTTTTTTCTGGTTTCATTTCTTCAGATTTTCTTTTCTTTATGTTTCAGGTACAACCTGTATCAATGCCTCATTCTCAAGAAAGCTAAAGCAGTGGCTCCATGGAAACTGGAGCTACAGTACTGCCTTTTATCCTGGAGAGAGCAGGTTTTCAAAAATTTTCGAGCACCGCGTAAAACAAGCCACAGAATTGACTCCTGAAAATGGAGGAAAATTCCAGATTACCTCTTATCCATTAGGTGTAGGTGGGTTAGCAAAGATTTTGTTTTAATTCCTAATTTTGAAAAGTAGTGAAGGTAATTAAAATCTCAAATTCTTTTTTGTATATCCATTATACACCTTTGAGCTGTTGCCATCTTTGTTGAGGTATTTTTGTGTGCATATATATACATTCATACAGAAGAGGAGGAAGCTTAGATGGGAAGTTCCCATTGTTAAAATCTTTCCCAAAATATGGAGCTTCAGCTCTCTTATTTGGTACTTGTGAACAATTATCCATTACTTATTTTGAGTTCCAATGCCCTTTTCTATTGTTTTCATTAATTTTTATTTTTACTTTATTATTCAATAAATAATATTTAGTGTTATCAGAATTTTTCATTTTCAGTTGCAACTCTAATTCATAATTAGATTATTGAATTAATTTAAAATGTAATCCACTATTAATGTACTTTAATTTTGATGAGTTAGTTAAATTCCTTTAACTGCAATTCCACATTGAAAGTTTGCCAGAATCATGCACCAAAAAGATTCATCCTTCTTTTCTTTTACTTGTGTGATATAGTTATGCTGTGCATAGGTGGCAAACTACAGAAAAATTGGAGGGGCCAAAAGGAATAAGTAGTGCAAGCATACTTAAAGTATGATATAATCAGTGTAATCTGGAATATAATATATAAAATTTGTAATGGGGTACAGAATATTGGGTTTATTTTCTTTGATGCAGTGAATGCCTCCCACCCTCTGCTTTACATAAATTTCATAAAATCTGAGCTTTGTTGCTAAAGTTTCATGAAAACTTACATGTACAAACTTTTTATTTCTATATTTTTTATTTATGTACAGTCTTTCAAAAACACTCAAATGCCTCTGATGGACTTAGCTATGTGCTATCCTTCAATGGCTTTCAGCCCATTATTTACAGAACTTTCAGGAAAATGGGCTTAGCAGGGGGATGATCAGTTTCCTACTGTTCATCAGCTTGCCTAGCTACTTCACACTCCATGTTTATACTTTTAACCTATAGCTACTCTGGTGCAGTTTTGAATCAGTGAGCAGATGCTAACTATATACAATGAGGTAAACAGATTGTCTCTATCTTTCTCCAAGTCTTGTACCATTTTCTATTGATAAATTCAACAAGCCCTTGCTTTTGTTTTGCCAATGCATGGAAAAAATGCAAACAAGTTAAGGAACAAAATCACATTTCTCTGTGCAGAAATGGAAATTTACTTCACTTTTACAGTATTAACTATTAAGCTGATCATGTCAAGTCTCCTGTTTTTGAAGGAAGCATTTTTTCTCCAAGTGGCATTTGTAACTCTTCCATCAAATATCATAGTTTAAAAGCAAAAATTTAATAAACACACGTGTAAATTCTCACTGCAGAGTGTTGAGGATGTTTTCTTCAGATTTGTAGAATTCTTTTAAAATAAACAACAACCCTGTTATTAACTTAAAAGAAACAAATATTTAATTTATTTCATTAAACTTTTTAATACTTTACAAACATGCATGGGCCATGAATGTTTTCTGCTGAGGGAACCATTAAGCATTTTAGTAAGCATCATAGTTATGTCATAGTATTGTATTGTATTGTATTTGTTTCTTTAAAACTCAAGGTTATAAATCTCACACAGACTGCATGGTAGGCAGTCAAGACAAGCGAGATAGGATGGCTACAGTACTAGTCTACCTACAGGATGTTGCAGAAGGTGGTGAAACACGATTTCCAGGTAGATTATTACAGATCTTTATTTTAGAGATTTAATGTCTGAAATTATGCAGCTATGAATATAAATAATATAATACATACAAAATGTGTACAATTAAAATTATTCTTTCTTTCTTTCAATTTTTCCTTTATTTTTTCTCTCATTACAAGATAAGAGTCTTTATACATATGCTGTATGTGATCAGTAAATACAAAAATATATCCTTGGTCTCTGATTTTTAAATCTGTTATTTTATATATATCAGAATGTACAAACACAACATGATTAGTGACACTGATTTGAATAAAATACATTAAAGCTTTAATTCCTGTAAAACTTATTTTCCAGGATTTGGAGGGAGATCAATTCTCATATGAACCCTTTCTATTTTCATGCTGAAGGTGCTCCAAAAAATGTTTATTTTATTTCTCCAGATTTTTGTCCCCTTTGTGATTGCTGTATATATATGTATATATATATGCAAAATGGGCAGCAGGTTAGCATAACTTGTAGTGTTCTAGCTCAGTGTTTTTAATGCTGTTTGATATCTAGTCAGTGTTACATTTATTTGGAAAATATTTGATTTAAGAAGAGACAACTTATTAAAACTGATTTTACAAGTTTTGCATATATTCTTTTAATGCATTGCACTGATTTTGATTATTTATACAATTAATTATATGTGAATATACAGTTATAAACAAGAAAAAATTAAATTGTATGAAGGTGTGTTAAAATAAAAACCCTATAAGGCCATGTTAGAAGTTTCTTCTAATAAAAAAACTGTATTAAGATGTATTTGCAGAAAGTTAAATAATTTGAGTGCAATGTATTTTAAATTAATTGCATATTAATGCTGTGGTTTTATTTATTTTATCATATACAAAAATATTCCCCCAAAACAGAATGTATGTAATACAAGTACTGTGTTTATTTAACACTGGAGAACCAATGGGGCACTGGGTTTACCACACTGAAGTCCAGCCAATGGTATAGTTACTATTGCTCTGGTGTACTATGTATGTTCTATGTGGTGTTTTCCTTGAATCAAGCTGATTAATAAAGAGTAAAAGGTATTAGTTTATTACTACTGGTGACAGTCCTACCAATTTATCTCTACATTATTGTTTATCCCAAACAGAACTTGGAATTTGGGTGAAGCCAAGGAAGGGCCGAGCTTTGGTGTGGAACAACATGGATGAAGGAGGAAAATGTGAACCGTTGTCAGTACATGAAGCATCGAAAGTAAACAGTGGCCACAAATACATCTTTCAGCGATGGTAAGTAGGTTACGAGATGATTAAATAGTTCACCAAATGATCCTGAAGACTGATACGAGTCTCTAAATTCCAATAAGCAGAAAGAATCCAATATTAATTTTGTTTTTCTTGGTAACAAAAAAGAAACAGACAACTCTCACAAATGGTTTTATTTACACTTGCTTATAAACAAAAGTTATGAAATGGGTTTGACAAGCTTAAATAATTCATTTGCAGTTTGTGAAATTGTAATGAAATTGTTTGAAAAAGTTGCCATTTTAAAATAATTTTGTAAGGTGTAAAATCTTTGTAATTTTTATTCAGTATTTTTGTCAACTCAAAATAAAAATATAAAAAATGCAGATTGATTACATTCTGCAGAGACCTAAATTAAAAATGATTTTATTAGGTTCTTTATCTGCTTATATACATTGAAAATCCATCTTAAGAATATTGTATATACAGGCACCTCTTATAGTGCTGTTTCCTTATAATGCTACCTTCTTGTTATTAATGACCTTCTATAGCATTGTTTTGTATAGCACTCCATTTACCAAAAACGAATCCTAAGTGTTATAAGGGGGTATGCTTGCATAATGTTTATTATAAAGGTTTCATGACTGCTTCCTGATCATGAAAAATACCAATTTTTTCACCAGTAGTCTGTTTTAATACATAATATGAGCCCACATTACAAAACACTGCTATCTGCTTGATCAACATTTTATTGTTAATAAAGATGTAATATTTAAGCAAAAAGCAACAGCATTAAAAGTCCAACAACTGTGATGTTATCACTTCAAGCTTTTCTGCATAATTATGGGCTCTAAGTTATTTCTGTGAATATTAAATTTAGTTTATACCAAAAACATAATGATATGATCATCTGATATCATTTCTTACTGATAAAGTATAATTCTTTTAATCTGGTAGGTATCACACCACATAGGTGCCAGTTTATATCCATATAGTTAATAGGCATAATTCACTTATAATACAGGAAATCATGATAACAATAACTCATCTATAATAATGTGTAATAAAACATAATAAACAATACTCTAATAAAAATTCACCTAAATTATGTAAACAATGAACTGTGTGTGTAGCAGACAGTGACTTTCCTTAAGTTCAGGACTGAACACGGTATAGCTGCACCATAGTGCTAATGTTAACAAAACACACTTCTTTTCATTCCAAGGCTAGTTGAAGGGCTATTCGTTGATGACATTATAAAATAATTCAAAGAAATGTTTATCGAAGAAATAAGTAATATAAAGTCTTCATGGAGCATCAAATACCCAAACACACTGGGAATTGCAGGAAGGTACTGGTTCACAGAGCCATGTATTGGTGATAAATTACACCAGTGTAGCCTGGTGCTGGTACATTGGAAGTGCTGGATCACATGTTGCCAGATTAAATGGACTCTCTTTGGCTGATGAAACAAGGCCTGTTATTGCAAATCATAAAGTGATTATTTCCAATGGAAAATTGTAGAAAAAGGAGCTAAATAGATTGAGTGTGAATGAACATTTATAGAATGAACTCAAATGGCTCAGCCATGAACTTAAAAGATCTAAGGAAGGCAGAAAAAAACGAATAGGAAGATTGGTTGCTGGTTTGAGTCTACTACTGACATATGGCCAATGACTTGATCATAATTCTCCTGAGTCAGCATCTCAACCTCTAGAGCATTTGGATTGATTGGCTCAGATGTGCTAACAAGATTACTTTTCTAGACATCAGAACTACACTGGGGTGGATTAGAGTATATTTTTAGATTTAAAATATTTAGTTATAAGCAGCAACATTAAAACTGCTATTTTGGTGACAAAGTCAATTAATGGAGTGTATGTACTGATGATGCTCAGTTCATCTGATAAAGTGTTGAAAAGTCATAAAGTAGTTTTCTGCTATAGTGGGATAAAAATTTTGAACACAAATATATTGTTGTTTTTTTTTTTTACAGTTTTGTTTTGAAACAACAGGTATAAATGTTGTTTTAAGATTTAAAAAATACCTGGTATAGTCTGATATTTAATATTTTTATTTTGAAAAATAAAATAAGATTTGTGCAATTCATTTTTAAAAAATGGAGGGGAGGTAATTATGCATACTGATACATTATTGCAAGTAGTAATAGGTTATTTGCATAAATAAATAAATTTGTACATCTGAAAGGCAATACATTTGGCAAACTAACTAAAAATATAAATTCTATGAGCATTCCCAAATTTATTGAAGTATTTAGAGACTTTTTTAAAGTTATGCCCCCTATATTTATTTGATCATTTATCTTTCACGCACCAGTTTTTTTGTTTTGTTTTATTTTTATATTTAGAATCTCCATTTTAATTGGTTATAAGCAAATAACTGCTGACAAGAGAACTGTTGCCAGAGTCATAGATAATAACATAAATTTATACAAAACATACTTTTTATTACACATATGTATTTGTTGATCAGAGATGCTAGCTAATGATGAAAGGTGCGCTTGCAACATTGATGACTGGCAAACTTAAATAATTTTCAGTTTAGCATCTGGAGAGCAAAACTCTAATAATCAGGGCTGAATGATGAAAAGTGTATAGCCACAGCTGATAAGACAAGCAATAAAATCAGTTTAGTCCATGCCATATAATACATAATCATGCTTGTAGAGATGGGAAAGCACTGTGTTCTGCCAGTCTGTTTATAAATTTGAATATGAAAAAGGATGTTAGTGGGAACTATGGTACATTGCACCATCTGCATTAAAATTTTTTTTTTAAAAAAATCACAATTTAGTGATGTGAAAGGTAACAAACTATTCAACACTATCAGAAAATCAGCAACTGCAAACATTTATAAAGGCAGAAAAGATCTAGCTAATCAAGATCATCAAAGACTATGAAATGCAAATTGTTTAAACTTAATCTTTAGTATTTTTGTTTATTCTGTAAATTGCCTGAATGTTTGACAATTTCCATTGTGGCTTTAAATATATTAAAGAAAACTGCATTGTATTATTAGTATTATTAATTTTTTTTTTACTACCATAGGTATTATTATGAGAGTTTCTATTCATTGGGTAAACGTCCTCCAGAACCCAGCTTACCAAACCGGGAAATTAGACAGGCTCGGGTGTCGTGTGATGAATATGACCATGGCAGCTGTCGATGGTATGATGAATGGAACTATGACCATCTTCTGAGCAACAGAAATCATAGACAGATATTAATATGAAAATGGAAATGTTACAGTAAAATATTAAAAAAAAAACAAATTACAAGCCTTCCACAAGGTCATCTTTTTTTAAAAAATGTTAAGTTACCTCTAAAAATAGAGAAATTTAAGTATTAGGTCATTACAAAAGTTTTGTCAGTTTTTATGTTAATTTGTGTGAAAGTATATGCAGATAAGTTACATATCGTTTTGTAGCATGTGCTTTGGCATACATTATGCAAAACCTACCTTTTTAAAAATCATAAAATAAATATTTGTTTCAGGATTCTGAGTGAAGTAGGGATAGAAAAGTTTTTCGTGCCATTTTGCTTCACAAGTTCAAAGCAGGCCGCAAAGTAAATGAGGCAACTTGTAACATTAAGTAGGCATGGGGTGAAGACAACAAATGAGCATAGTACAACAGTGGTTGCAAAGTTTCGATCAGGAGATGAGAGCATTGAAGATAATAAATATAGCGGACATCCTTCCAGCTTGAAGCTGATGCAAGAAAAACAGTGCGAGAAATTGCTGGAGAGGTTGACGAAAGCACTGCAACTGTTTCCCAGCATCTTGACACAATTGGCAAGGTGAAAAGGCTTGACAAGTGGGTGCCTCACCAGTTGAATGAACAACAACAAAATTGGAGATCTGCTCTTCATTTGTCATAAGAGGCAAAATTTACCCATTTCTTGACCGAATCATTACGTAAGATGAAAAATGGATCCTATATGACAATCACAAAACGATCAGCAGAGAGGCGCCTTGTCTCTGTTGAGCCAAACCACAGTCTCCCCAAAGGTCATGGTTACTATCTGGTGGACTGCAATTGGTGTCATCCACCATAACTTCTTGCAACCTGGTGAAACTATCATGGCTGAAAGGCACTGTCATGAATTAAACGTTCATTAGAAACTCTCCCAATGACAGCCAGCATTGGTGAATCGAAGAATCCTTTTCCACGATAATGCTTGTCCTCATGTTGCAAAAGGGACTCTTCAGAAACTGTATACGTTGGAGTGCGAAGTTAAATTCCCCCTCACCCAGCCTATTCACCAGACATTTCTCCAACACACTACCACCTTTTCAAACACATCAACAGCTTCCTCCAGATGAAAATCCTTCTCCACCCAAGCAGCAATTGAAACTGTCCTCCAACAGTTTATTGACTCCAGAAATAGATTTCATTCAAAAATGGTATAAAAGCACTTGTAACTCGTTGGCAGAAGTGTATTGATTGTAATAGAACTTACTTTGATTAATAAACTTCATGTTCAGCAACAATATGAAATCTCATTGTTGCAGTAAAAAAAAAGACAAAACTTTTGTAAAATCCTAATACTTTTCTTGCTGATAATTTCTATTGTCCCTTTGGTTTGTCATTTGTTAAAGAAAAAAATATGGACTAAATCAGTGGTTCCCAACCTTTTTGGACTTGTGGACCTTTTTCTAATACTCAAAAGACCTGCGACCCTCTGCTACACTTCCATAATTGAAAAAAAAATCACATAAATAAGAATTTTATTTGAATATATTGACAGTTTGGTGCCCAAGTTTGCCTAAAATCGAGCTGGTTAGTGTGCGTCTGGCTGAAATCAGTCCAGTCCTTGTAGCCTGCTCTGCCCCAGATGTTGTGGTACAAGTCTTTTAGCTGCAGGCCCCAATGGTGTTAGCCGATGGAAGCGTGGCTCGATTGCGTCAGTCCTACTATGGTAACAATTCAAGTTCTGGCGCCAGCATGTATTGTCTGTGTTTCTATGAGGGTGGCAGAACAACAGGAAGCCATGGGGGGGGGGGCCTGTGATGCAATGGGAGTGCCTGCCATGAGAGACAAGCCTTACACCTTCAATGCTTGGCCTCCCATCAGTGATACCAGCTTATTGGATGCAGAGTAATTTTTGTATGCTTTATTCTGGAAAGAAGTGTGTCTTATAAGCCGGCAAATACAGTACATATAAACAAAACAAATACATAACATTTTCTTGGCTCAGTCATACAACAACAATCGAAACTTCCAGTGTTCTGCACCCCCCCCCCAGAAAACACTTCACGACCCACTACTGGTTGGGAACCACTGGTCTAAATCAGAAAGAGTGCTTTGTGAAGATTTCATCATTCCATGTCTAGTTTGTGTGGAATGCAGGTTTTGTCACTGATTAATCCAGGCAGTGTTCTCACTTCTGTTAAACCCATTCCAATATTAATCAGAAGAGCTTTGATTCTTTCTCAAATCAAGTTGGCAGCATATGTGGGATGCTTTAATCAGCATGCACACATTAAATAACAAACTTTGTTTGATAAGTTTTGTTTTTACTTGTATCAATCTTTAGATATTGTTTACAACAAAATCATGGTTTAACTATACAATTTTAAACAAGTCTAATATGTTTTCTTAGTCTATTTCTTTTTTCCAAAATATAAGGCTTCAGCAACTTTAATCAATACTGAGATTACCAAACAACTTTAAAAAGGAAAAATGTCTTAATCTTTGCATTTAAGGCTAAAAATGAAACAAAATTTAAAAAAAAACACAAATGCAACTACTGCTTAGCAGCAGCACCTAGCTCATGTGAAAACAGGTCTGGAGCTATAGCCACACTTTCTACATATGTAAAATGTTCAGTTATCCAATAGGATAATACAGAAGTTTGCATAGGTGGTTGCCAGTGACAGCAGAGTGTTAAGATCATATCTGATTTTTTTTTATCTTTTAAAACTAACATACTTAAATTGTTGATAAATACATTAGACTTTGCTGCTTGAAAAGAAATATTCGTAAAAACATATTTATAATTTTAATTCAAAACATTAACAAAGACATTCGTTTCCAGCTAACTTTATGTATAAAGGTTACATGAAGTTTTCCTTTAAAACCACACACACACATGCACACAAAATAATAATAAACACAGCACTGAGTATCAAAAAGACAAGATTTATTTTTCTATATAAATGAAAACTTGTCATACATGTACTGCTTGAAAAGCTGTCAATATTTACACCCAGCTATTTGTTTGAAACCCTGTTATAATCTCTAGTCAAACTCTTACAACATATTCTCAATGGATACCAAAAAAAAAAAAAAAATTAAGAGATCTCAATAAAGACTTCTTTCTTTCTTTCTTTGAACTAAGTGCAATTCTACACATACAAAACACATGTGAATGGTCAGTATTAGGTGACCACTTCTCCGTATTAGGAGAAAATATGTAGCTACCTACTTTCCAATTGCACACACAAGTGTGTGGACTAAACACTTCTTTAGTACTATTGATAAAATACTGTATGCAAATTAACTAATGTTCAAAAAAGTTCTAAATGAAAAAAGGATCATTGAAACCCTTAGTAATAGACAGCCTGTCTGCAAGTAGATAATCATAAAAAGATTAATTAAACCCTGCTCTAATGAGAATGACAGACTGTCAAGTGTTGAAATGTCATTGGGCTCACATGAACATCCTAGCTTACCGTACATGTAACTGTGGTTTAGAACGTCAACAGCTCACTGGGGAAGGAAAGCATTAGACAATGGACTGAAATTCAATTCAGTAAATAATTTTAGTATTATCTTAAACTGTCAAAACTCAAATATACATGGTGATAATTAATTATCCCACTTGCAGTGGCATCAGAAAAATTACCCAAAAATTCACAAATACAGGTGAGAGAAAAACGCCATAAATATATGTACATAATCTTTGCGTTAAGTAACTTCTAGTTCAAAATTAACGAAGTCTTAAAATAGAATTTATCTTAATTCATCACAAAGAATTAAAAGGGGTTGTAACCCTGAAAGTAAAGAGTGTTGTTAGATGAAGTATCTAAAATAATCTTCATTTAGTTTAAGTCATGGAAATGAGGTGTTGTAGTGAAACTGGATTGTATAGAATGATTTTTGTGAAAATTTTAGACTGAAGTCACAGTCAAAAATAGATAGATATTCTTTCTTTTTCCCACAACCAGATATAATCTTTGAAATAAGCCACAGGGTTCTAGCAAAAGTGTTTTGAATTAAAATTCACTTCAATTCTAGAAATTAAATCTTACTCTTAAATAAAATATTTTTTTCTTGTAACACTTTTTCAATAAAATGGTTCAGGGGGAAATAGCGTCTTAAGATGTTTAATATGTGAAGAAAACATTAAAGTGCTAATTTTGTTTTCTTGATTCCTTTTTATCACTGCTTTACAATTCATTGGAAAGTATAGAGAGCAATATATAAGAGGGGGGCCTATTATGAATAAAATATCAAATATTCCCTTAATTTTAGAAGGATAACAGCTTTCACAAACTGATAGTCTGGTTCTCAATTTTAAATGTCCTTACTATTTATTAATTTTTCCTTTCATACAACTAGAAAAAAATCAACATAGGTTGTATTAAAATCTCAGGTTCTACAAATCATTACTATATATTACAGATCTGCTTTAAAAAGTAGTCTGCAAAATCATTCTTTTTCATGACAGAGGGAGACAGACAAATGTTGTATCTGTGTAAACATTGAATTTTGCTGGAACCCTGTAGTTTTAGTTATACAAATGGACACACTGATCCAAAAGTTGTGATGATTACTATAAAATTTACACCCAAAGAGAAGTGCATATATTATTATAATTTCACATAAATTGAAAATTATCTTGGCTGTTCCAAAAAAGTTCCCTCAAGAATCTAGGAACAAAGATAACAGTAATTCCAACCTACAAACTATGGATTTGGAATTAGACTAAAATACATACTGTAAAAATGTTTCTTGAAACAGTGGGATATTATACTAAGAATCAGTGTGGGATGTGGTTAAAGGAAGAAATATGAAAATTATATATTTATATATTCACACACATACACGCACACACACGCACGCACACACATATGTAATATATATTTTTTAATACAAGCAGGAGGGGCACCAGAAAAGGTAAGCTGCCAACAGGTTTTCAAATTCACCTGTCACGGAATCACAGCCTTCAATCCATCTTCATACTAGCAGTATAGCAAGTGGAATGAAACAGTTTGTTTTTGAACCTCCAGATATTTTAACCGGGTAGAAATTTAGGTGTGAAAGATAGTGAAAATCAATGAGCAGAAAGTGTGTATGTGGTTTCTTCCTGTCATGCTCCCACAAAGAAGAGTTAGCATAGCTACCATTGCATAAAGTACAAACAAAGTATATCTAAATTGTTATGACAGGAAATTAGACATTCGTTTTTCTCTCATAGAAGGTTAATTTATTCTTAGTATCTATTAACAAAAGACTTATGTAAGGTGCTACAACAATGTAGTTTTCATATCCCTGAAATGTGGATTCCATCGCCTGAGAAGTCGGAATGCCAGCCCTATGCTGTCGGAAGCAGGAGAGGATGGTGGTGGAGGGAGAGGCGATGAATACTTAGAGAGCAGATCTAGAGTTTCCAACTATGTTAAAGGTTGACCAAGATTAAAAACAATCAGAATTGTGCTGCTGCTGCCTCTCATAGAGTGACTTTAAATACCAGGGAATATTGAAGATTGTTACTGTTCAGAGAACAAACATTCAGAAAGGCATTTGTCTGAGGAGACAAAGAACTGTCCATTTAGTAACTTTTGAGGACAGATCTCCAACACTTGGCTCCAAGCATGTACATGTCATCTTTTAAGTTGATTTGTGCGGTCGCAAAAAAACAAATAAGGCTGCTGCTGCTGTTAACAGTTGATTTTCTTCAGCAGGTTATTGTTTTTAAAGAAGAAAAAAAGAAACACCAGCATATCAGCCTTTTCTGGAAATATCTGTAAACTCCTATAAAATTAACCAGAATGATTTGAGTTTGTTGTTTTTTCTTTTATTATCATCATTATATCACAGACTGTAGAGTGCATTGTGGCAGTGAACTGGCCATAAAGCCAGACCAGTTAAGTCCCTTACACCTGACTATCCACCCGCAGTGAAGGAGCAGCTCCTTCCACCTATAGTCGGGGCTAACCCACCCTTCCCACATCACCACATTCGTTAAATGTCAGTCATTGCCAGAAAAGAAAAGAAAAAAGTAATGGCCTGGTATAACCTGTTACTCTTGGAATGGTGGATTTGCCAGCCTATGTACATACAAACATGAACCAGAAAATTTTTATTTATTAATTTTTTTTTAATACGTAACACTCAAAGATTCAGACTGGAATTTAGATGATGCAAAAATCTCTGAGTCTCTCAGAAACCAAAAGCACAATCATCTTTTAAAATTTAACTTTCTTTGTGCTGTGTCTTTGGAACACTTTTTCTTTTCAAAAAACAAACAAACAAACAAGGAATGTTCACATTACACTATAATTGGTATAAAGTACCACAATGGTTTGCCATGGTCTGTCAGGGACAGGAGTTATTCCGTTTCACAACTGGACTGGAATGCTTCACAATAGCACACAGTGCACATTTTACATGTCTGGTGCAGATTCCAGTGTTAGAATAAATAATTTAAAAAATAATACATTAACACAAAAGTTCTACAATAGAGACAGAAATCTTGTTGATTTTTAAACCATTCATAAAAAAAATTAATTTAATAAAATTAAAACAAGAAAACCCCCTTAAGAATTGGTGTTTTATTTTCCTTGGAAAGTAGATATGAACAGTGTGTGCATTCATTGATGGGACATTCACAAAGCTATTCTGTGTAAATTCACTCTACAAAAACCTCCAAGGAAATCTACATTGGATGGAAGCGGAATAGCCCCTGTTCGTGAGACAGATGTTTGTTCCATATCCCATTTGCGAGACAGATTATTGAGGTTTGTCATGTTGACACAAAAACAAAAAAAACTAATAATGGCAATCAGCTCAGACTCATGCCTCAAATATTCCTAAAATTTTACCAAGTAATGTGTAATTAACAGAAAGTTCCAAGGTTTTGCAGGTCCAATACAGTGGATGCCTGGGAACAAAACTGCATGCACTAGTCCATGACAGAAGAAAACTTCTAATCCATACTTTTAAAGCCCAGATGAGAATACCAAGCAAGTAAAACTAGAAATTTGTTTTAGAGAAAAAAAAAGGGGAGGGGTTCAATTTATAACATTCCTCAGCAGTTTTCCAAAACTAGCACCTTCAGTAGAGTACAAATTACAGTATTACACTGTAGCTCCAAAAATCACTCCTGTACACAATATTACTGAGTCTAATTTAAGGCATGAGTCAGAGCATTGCTGCCTTTCAAGAGTAAGGTTCTCACTGGCCCTCGATGCTAGTTGACTGCCCTGCAGTTACTGGGCTTCGTAAGGCAAGTTCTGGTGTCTGACAGAGTGGGTTGAATGCTGAGGTCACGCTTGGTTTGAGAACATAATGGCTGTTCAGTGGCTGACAGAACAGCAATGGTTCTTTGATAAATGGCTGTTTCTTGCTGAAAAAAAAACAAAGTTTATTGGTTTTCATTCCAAAAAAAGGCATCAGTTAAAAAAAAAAACCAGCAACAAGTAAATAAAATGTTTAAACTCTAAATTACTATTTTAATTATCAACTGGCTGGCTGTGATGATCTAGTATATTCAGTATATGATGATAACATCTGTTAAAGCCATAGAATTACACCCTTAATAATTACTTCTTAATCATCAATTATTTTTTAAGAATTCTGTGCCACTACAACAATACCAAATCTTCTGAAGAGAAATAACATTTAATTTGTTCCAAAACAGACAATAAACAAAATTCAGTGAGCTAAAAGAAATCCTCTTTAGCTACTGTTTTCAAATCAGTGATCTTTTGAGAGTTTCTTTTTTATCAAATGACATTAACTACAGCTAGCCAAAATGCATTCAAGCTCTAACATCAATCAAATTGATATGCTGCAATGTTGTTTCATAGAACGTACATAATTATAGGTGTTCCACAGGTGGGTACTCACTTTGGTTCTTCAAAGCATGTAGCTTTAACCTTTTCACAACCATCAGGAGGCTCACGGGCAAAGGAGGAAAACATATCTGGTTTGGGACTTGACAAAAACTTTGGCTGCGGAGAATCAGGGACGTGATCACTGTCACCTGCAACACGCCAACAGTAAACACAGGAACCTTGTAAAGACCGGTTTACTTTCAATTAACTGACTTGAAAAATGAAATCTGGATAGTATACTGCAAAAATATAAACACAGCAATTATGCATCCCTCCTTTTAGAATTTTATTAGTTTACCTATTTTTGATTCCTATTCACACACATTTAAAATATGAACAATCTATATTAGGTAATATTTTTTTTACTAACAAAGTGTTATGACTAATTTAGTGCAGCATAAAACAAGAAAACAAAGAAATTATAGTTCCACTATATATATTTTTTGCATCCACATTTTGAATATGTTGCAAGCTTGTATAATATTTAAAGATCAGTTTTTAAAATGAGTTCTCTGGTAAGAGCTAGGCTTAATGACTCCCCACCACCTTTTTAGCAACTAAAACACTTACAAAAGATTACGTCTAACTTCAGCAGTTAAATCCATCAACACTCATATATTGTTCTATGATGTTAAAAGCTATTACCTTTGTCAGATTCCCGCACTGTGCTGTCTGAAGACTCTGCCCGGCTGGATGGTCGTGAGGTATCCATGTGACCAGGAATGATGGGAATGGCTGGGCTCACAGATGATGATCGACTTCCTGAGCTGCTGCCCTCTTCCAGATAGCCTGAGGGAGTCTGAGTGTCAACGCTTCTCATGCTGCCTGTCTGGCTGATTGCCTGGGGCTGGTCTGGCACTGGAGCTCTGTGACCATCTGGTATGTCATGAGTTGTCTGGAGCAACACAAAATGTGTGTCAATAATGATACAGGAAGAATTCAGTCAACACAATATATATATTCTTTTTCATGATACAATATAAAAAGGCCACTTTCAAGAACAATGGTCCACACAGTTGAACACTTACAAAGCTACTATGTACACGTGTTTCAATGCTAAAGTAATAACGCTTCAAAAGCATATACAAAATAATTCAGTATTTGAGGACCAAAAAAATAAAGGTTAGTGTTTTGTTACTCTAATGAAGTGCAAGTACCAAAAGAAGAGATGTTGGAGCTGTACAGAAAGGCAATGGAAATAGATATGAATCAACAGGAAAAAAATTCCGCCTTGAATCTTGGCCACACCTAAAGTGTGTTTCCGTGAACCATCAGTACAGTGTCTGCCAGTCATAGGAATAAACAATAACAAGTACAGTTGCAGAATTTGGTTATGCAGATTAGCATATTTGTTTGCAGCAGTAAACTGAAATTTGGCTTAAATAATTTACTTCAGTTCTTTGATTGACAGATTGAAGTATAAGGAAAAATAAAAATTAGTTTTATTTTAATAATCATGTCTAAAAAAAACAAGACTTTTATGATTCATTCTGATAAAAAACACCCAAAATATTACTTCAGCAACTTTTAACAGTTTTATTTTTGTCACATCTTCATGACAAAAGTCTGAGAAAAGTGCAGAGATGATCCATTTCATTATGTATCAGAATCTTTGAAATCTTTAGTTTGTTCCTTCACCTTTAGCTACACTATGGTATTAGCTAAAGTCACTTCACCCATGCCATAATTATTGATAAATGATTGATAACATCACAACAACTGCATTATCTTTAGAATTCTGGCAGCTACAAAGTTTTGCCTATAAACAGATACTTGGATTAAAGAGAAGGAATATGCTGGGTTTTTGTTTTTCTTTCACATGCATGCTTCTGGACTGAAGCATATTGAACAGAAAGGAAAAAAAAATGAAAAAAAGTAAAATAGTCAAACAACTAGAATTCTACATTTTTGTAAATTAAAAAGTCAGATTTTATGCTTCAACGTGCCTTGGATTTTATTGCATTTACTTAATTATTAGTACAAAAAATGTAAGGAATTTAAAAAAAACAGTGCCAAAAAATAATAAAGTAATCAAGCATTGTTTCTTTATAAAGCTTTGCAGCCATCTATAAAGGATGTACAGTGTATATTTTTTTTTAATATTTATCTTGATAAGTTTACCTGCTGCTTCTCTTTTGATGGTGAAGTCTAAGTTTGAGGTATCTGAACATCAACTCAAAATAAAACAGCAGCACAGGGAAGTAATCTTGCACAGAAAAAACAAGATTATCAAAAGTCTTGATAAAACTGAGAGGAAATTATTACAGTCAGCCACTACTGATAAAATGTATATAGTAAACTTTCTTCTTTTATTTTCCTTTTTGGTGGATGTGGTCTCATTTGATACTTTAAAGATGGTGACATCTGATGCCATATTCAGGATATTTCACAATTTAAAACATTTTATTCACTTCTTTAAATTAAAGAACTGAATTGTTATAATACTTGATCTAAAATCTTGTTAAAACAAACCAAAAAGACAGACACTAAACCTAAAAGTGATTTTTCTCTAGTCTTCAATTTACTTCCAAATTCAATACATTACAAACACGATTAACAGTCAGAATCAAATCAAGAAATAACTGGACGGACTTAAAATAATCTCCCTTTTTACCTACCTATATATGCAATAATGAACATTGAAAAAACCTAACAAACATCTTTATCTCCAAACAAAATCATACACAGGTGAACATCTCCCTAATTTTTTTTTTAAAGTGCATTATTTGGCTAACTGAACAGGGGTAATTATGCACACCTTATTTATGCCTAGAGCAACTCTCCACAGTCCATTTGCATTACATCAACATTGACCACTCAAATAACTTTCTCAGTGACCAAGCCACTCAAACAATTATAATTTTGTCCATAATTATCCCAGTGGTCATCAAAATTACTGCTTGTACAAATTTAAAAAATTTTTTTTACACACACATATATATATATATATATAATTCACATACACACTTACTTTATCATCTTCATCAGCCAGTGAAATAGATTTCAAAACTATTTCAACTTCCTGCAAATAAAAATATAAAAATCAATTATCTTGGTAAGGAATGTTTCAAGCAAGGTAATTTAAAATGCATGTATATACAGTTAGCAAATTTGAACATTAGTGCCACTCATTTGTGGATTACAGCTAAGGAATCAGAGAATGTGATTATTACATTTTTTCTTCATTCTATGACTCACACTATTGGCATAACAAATAAGCTTGCTTGCCTATATTAAATTTTTCTTACTCAGATTCAGATTAGAAATTAAAAAGTAATCTTTAATCCTTTGCTATTAATTGGTGTGTTTCAGATTAACATCCAGGTATAAATATTCTGAATATTTTAATATTAATGTATGCATGCCTTATTTTTCAACAGCATGTTTTTTTAAAATAATTTTATCTTCAAAACAGGAAATGGGCCTATTAACAGAATGTTCACAAAATTAACTATTCTAAACAATGTAAAAACTGATTACATTATTTCCCCATCCTTGTGCTGCTTCTGTAGAATTGTTTTAAAGCAAAATTTATTCAATAAAACAATTGTCTAATTAAATATGCAATTATTTAAGTGTCATATATGGGTAGCTGATAGCCTGAGTCTGATTCTTGGTCAGGGGTGGCTCAGTTTAACATACTCCATAGCAGTTTTTTTTCTCCCTCTTCTTCACCAGCTGGTCATAAGTTTTCTAACACATCTAAAAATGAAGTGTTCTAATAGAGGTTTTCCCTGCTAAATTTGAAGTGCCAGGCTCCTAGTAAGAGGTAATGTTCTTTAGTGGATAACTGAGCAGGATTTTCTCTTTTGTTGAGACTGGTATATGACAACAATGCCATCTGGCGAGTTTTAATATTTGCAAGCAATACAAATGTATGTATTATGCCTTCATTTAGCCTTTTGTCCATCAGTCTTGACAAATCACCTTTATCTTAAGGAGAGAAAATTTAACAATTTTCCTTCCTCTGCATTCTTTTATTAAAGAAATTTCCAAGGTTCTAAAACATTAAAACACACGGCAGAAGAATATGTTAGTTACAGCAATGAAAAAAAAAAAAAAAAAAAACTTACTAAAAACAAACCGCCCTACTATAAATTACAAACATTGGCAAAGTTAAGATTTTGTGGAGTGCTCAAGTGGAAGTGATATTGGGACAATTTACTGGTATTCCAAGGCAAGCTTGTAAAGCAAATGTGATATATACATTACATATTTTTTCAAATAGATAATAAGAATTTAATGAGTGTATCACAATGTATATGGTACCAGTTATTGCAAAACCAAAATAATATAGATGGTTAATGTTTTGATAAGCTGTCTTTAATTCCAGCAAATTATTCATGCAACCAAACCTTGACAAGTCTATTCATAAAAATATACAAGTATTATGAGTTTTTTTTTTTAAGTTGTCACATTGCAAATGTCTTCACTATCAACTTAACATTAAAAACAAATATTCAAAAAAATATACCAACAAAACACATTTTTTTTAGAAAACAATACTGAATATGTACGAGGAAATGTAAACACCTTCAGCGTAACCAAGTTTTCACAGATGATTCCAAGTATTAATATTTATAGCATTAAAATTTATAAATATTCCAAAATATTCATCAACTTCAAATAGCTGTAAAAGCAGATACAATCAAACATAGAAGATGAATCATTCAACTGGTTGTTCATGATGGTAGGCTCAACATCAAGGGGGGCCTAGAATAATGGAGCAGCAGTATTTGTTGAGCTGCAAAAACCTTGATCGCAAGTTGCATATTGTAAAGAAAGTCATCTACATTTTCATGATTGCTTTGTACAACTGAAAAATAAAAGCAATTTTGCTTAATCATACACACCCCTTTGTGTACATCTTTTTTTTTTTTCTTCTCACAATTTTAATGTTAGCTTTGAAACTGCCTGAAACCTACTTTATTTTGTGATTAAATCCTGAAAGTACAGCTTTAAATAGCTGGTTGAACAGCTGGGCCAGCTAGGTCAGCTGTACTTTATACCAAGGCCAAGGACACTCCACCAAACAGGTCTGAGTTAACTGACAGTGGGTCTGGTTGGCATTGTTCCATTGATGCAAAGTGTCTTTAGAAAATTCTGATGAGAGGTCCAGACAGTGAGTGAGTGAACAGGTTGAAAAAAGAACTTTGCTCTTACATTTTCCAAACAAAACTACTTTTCCCTACTATTCAAAAAATGTTTTCTTTTGAAAGTATTGATGGAACAACACAATACAGCAACAGTATAAGATTTCTCATTTCTACTCTCAGCTCCCACCCTTTGTTGAACCAGATGTAAAGGCCAACAGATTAGTTTTAACTCCTTCATTTCAAACTGTTCTTAGGGAACACTTTTGGCCTTTGAAAATTGACTCATTTTTGTTATAAACATACAATATCTAGTTTTATACATTACATTCCAGATTTATTCAAAATCAGGCTTAAGAGTACTAAAATTCTTAAGATGTACAGTGTTGATAACTACAGCTAGTAAATACATTCTTTACTATACATTACAGCATCTACCAATACCATATTTCAAAGTGCACACCCACTTTAATGTGAGAGAGAGCACGCGCACGATGAAACATTTTTTTACAATTTATAACAACATTAGTATTGACCAGTATAATAAAACTATTTCTTATTTCATTTGTTTAAATGGTTAGGAAAAATAGTTTTCTATAAAGATTGACTGCAACCTTTAACTATGGTGAAGCAACAATATTAACTTCCAGTAGTGCTCATTCTCAAGCATCTGGCAGTGGTTCTAAAGCCATACACCTTTGCTGATTTTTTCATTTCAAAAGAATCATCACCAGTAAGTTTAAAGCCAGTCTCACATGCACAGAATGAAGTAGCCTAAGTGGCTTTGGAGCCATCTTTTGAGAAAGGTGCAGATGAGAATGGAAATGCTTCCAAATGAACAAAAATGTCTACCAAACAAAAAAAGAACTACCTAACACAAGAAATGAGAAAGCATTTTTTGAGAGCTTACAATTTAAAGATGCAGTCAATGATCCTAGTTTATTATTGTAAATTATTGTGTTGATTGAAACAAATTTTCAAAATTAATTTTTGTAATCACATGGATTTTCTGTAGTTTAAATTCTCAATAAAAGCACTCACCAACCCAGCACCTGACAGCAGTTACAACCATCAACCCTGTATTGTTTAAAAATGAATCTATATAAAACAGATTTCTTTTTCTATGAATTCATTCTAGCAGCAGTTTTTTTTTTAATTTAATAATAAAACTTTTAAAAGTATTTTAGTGAATTGTTTAATTAGAAATCAGCAATTAAAATTATGTTAACTGGCTTACAGCCAAAACACAGGAATAAATTTGTTGGGAGGAAAGAGAGGGGGGGGGGGGGGAGATTGTCTACAGAGAAATAATTAACAAGACTGAGCTAGGGAGATAAAACAGACAGGCTGCCAGATGTGCCAACAGCAGTATTCTTTTGGTTATTCTGAAGCTGATACTCCTGGGAAACTAACCATCTACTTAAACTCACCTTGGAGATCACAATAATAAGAATCTTTAGTTAACAGCTAGGAGAATGGCAACCAGCTGGTATAGGAAATTAAATGATTCAGCACAATTTAAAGCATCCAATATCAAGTATGAAGCTGTTGCTGGCTGTCTATTCTGCATCCACAATCTCAAATTTTCATCAACAGTTACTAATTATGCTCTGTTTATCCAAGTTTTACAAGTCACCATGACAGTAGATAATTAACCAACATTTTAAAAACTTTAATAAAAGTTAATATTTACCAAAGCTGTAAAGTAAGGATTTCTGTTTAAACTGAAGCACTAGCATTATAATAAACAATACTGAAACAACAAGAACATCCATCCCCTTTGTTAAAATTAAGGTAGCCTTAAAATAAACAAAACTAAAGATTAAAAGGTTTTCAATTAGCATTACATAATAAAATCTAGAAATAACTGTCTGAAATTTGAAAGATATTATTCTGTAAAGAAAAACCACATTCTAGTCATAATTAGTTTAGCAATTATTTTAAATTTGTATACATGCACACATTTGTGTAAAATAGAATACTATGCACAAACATAGCAAATTATCATTTCTAGAAAATGTGAATGGAACATCTTTCCTTTGTTCCATGAATCAAGATCACACAAAAAAGTTTCATGAGAAAATTTATTTCATGAAATCTATGGAAAACAAATTTGTCTACTTCTCTTCATAATCTGCATGCTTCAAGAATTTCTAATGATTACTTGTAAACTATAGTTTATTAAATTACTTAACCGTTTAGAGGATGTCAACAAGCTGGTGATTCTATGGGTTTTGCCACTTAAAATTGACCGGCTCCACACTCGTTGCACCAACAACCTTAATTACTTTCAAAAATACAGGACTATTAATTGCAACAACAAAAAAAAAAAAGTAGAATAACTCTTAAGATTTCCAACACCATGGAATAGAATTTAAAAATAAACCAATGGTTTTAATAAGCTTCTGCTAAGAGATAACTAGCACATAACTGCCAGTAACTATCAAATCTGATGACTGGTTATGAACATTAAGAGGGAAGCACTACCTTTTTTTCTAGCATTGGCCTCACTAAAATGTTACATTCCATTGTCCCCTAAAAAGATACAAAAATGGACTGCAACACCAGTCAATGACAGTTTTGAAAAAATATTCTCACCAAAAGATATCAACCTACACCATCCTTAGCCCAAATATCTTTACCTTTATGTAAATACCCAACTAAGCCACGACTAGTTTCATTCCAAACTAAGACATTGACATTAATTCTCGCATTTAGTTTTTTCACCTGCAGAATAAATGTAGGTACAAACCAATGTGGTTCATAGAATGCAGATGCAAATGACCACTGACCAAACTACAGCGCGTCAACAAATAGAGACAACAGAAAGTGTAAAATAAAATAGTAAACTAAAAATGGTGGACATTTCAAGGAGCTATAGCAAAAGGCCTTAAGAGGTATTTAAATGCAAGTATTATAGAAATGAATAAATATCAAAAAATAAAAACATTTTTGCTTTAATTTCTTTTATTAATCTAATCTTTTTTAAAAACAATCATCATCAAACATTTTAAAATAGACTGATCAATAAATATTATTATTATTTATTAACTCCTAATTAAAGATAGAAGAGAGAAGGTACATAGGATTTCAAGGCAAATATATTTTTTGCTAAGCAAATAACAAGTGTTCCCATCCAAACTTGTGCTCCAGCAAAATGTTTCTATAAAGTGTTTATTTTGCTTTAATTATCTAATTTAAAAGCTTCAAATCTATCTTCATCCAGTCACTCAGAAAATTGAAGGCTACTTGCCACCTCTTAAACCATTAAAACAAAACTTTTTTATAAGAGGTTATAAAAGCCTTTTAAATGTCATTTATTGGTCTAAGGACACTAGAACCCAAACTTTCATGATCAGAATAAAGACTACCTTTAAAACAATAGAAAAAAATCAAATATTTTCACAGTTCTCATAATTCAAATAAGGAATTACATCCATCCTTAAAGAAATGGCATCTCTGTCTATGCAAACTTTGAATGGGTAACATCTAGCAGAACTACTTTTAAAAGATAAAACAATGTCATCATTATCTTCTGCTTATCATACTTTTTCATGGTTAACTTCCTGAGGACTGAAAGCACTAGCCATTTATAAAATAAACAAATTAGGCCCTTTAATATAAGGTAACAATGTTGGCTTTCAACTAAGCTAGTTTCTCTCAAATTAACATAGCTCTGACAGTTTGTCAAACACTACAGTACAGTTTTTTTTAAGTTCAGCAAGTCAGCACAATCAGAACAGTGAACAAAAATCATTTAGATAAAACATCATTTGATTTTCAACTTTGCTCAGCAGTAAAAACAAACAAACAAAAAATCTGTGTTCTAGACAGTTATTACAGAAAAAACAATTTTCTAAAAGCAAAACCTATCAGGGTTAGAAGTTTTAGACATAAAATTAAAATATAGTTACAAGTGAAAGAACATTTGACTTATGCCAGGCAATATCCAGAGTGCATATTCCATAATGACAAAACTCTTTTCAAGTCCTAACAAATGCTTGAACCAAACCAATTTATCAGGCATTACTGAAGTACAGAAAATAAGTACATTGACTTCGGGCCAATCACCTCACCACTAGAGATTGCTAGGTTGTATACTTTAATCTAAAATTTCATCTCATTCAACCATTCTTAATTTGCTTTGCCACAGGGTCTTCTTAGTAGATGTAATGAAAAAAAAAAAAAATCAAAGCAACTATCCCTCTTGCTTTTTCTAAAATCTTCATTTAACTCTTTGCAAACTAAAAACATTGACTTTTCAAAATTAAAATATATATATATATATAATATACTTAAAGCAAAAGGAAAAAATGATCTTTTCACATTTCTTTCAACTGAAATGGATTAAATACAGAAAATTTTTTTTGCCAAAGTTTTAAATTTTGCTGGATAAGTTTGTTAGTAAAAACATTTTTAAAAAATGGTTGGATACTGAAAACCATTTCACTAAGCAAAATGTACTGGTAATTGAAAAGAAAAAAATTCTTTAAGTATGTGAACATTACATTTAGCCTAAATATTGGTTTAAATGTATTATCAAAAAACTACTAAGTCAGTCAATAAATAGGCATTTTACATATCTTTACAAAAAAAAAAAAATTATGATAACCGTTGTCATCACAGTTTGCATTCTCTTGGGAGAAAGCACCTTCATTCTGATTATTCATCAGGTGGCTACTTCAGTGATGAGATTGTTTGCTTATTGCTGTTGGCTTAGAAGTTTTGGAGTTGCAATGATGCCAGGGAATGGTGACTAAGTCTTGCCTGAAGCCCAGCCTGCCATAGCTGTTCTACTGTTGAAATATGGGAATCCACAAAGGTAGTGATTAATCAATTCAATGTCCCTTATTTTGTTCTTGTCAAGTTGGAAACCCGTTATCAACCAAGCTACCTAACTGATCAATATGTCCACAACTGGCAATGTTGAACTGCTAGTCAAGTGGATATTTAACTTATATTCAGTGAAGAACATAGGTAACCAAACTGAAAAATAGATTACATGTATTTCCTTATAGGTCAAGATGATGAGCAAGAGCTCTCCCTACCACTGACCCAATGACACTGCAGGCAGAGAATCCCTTATCAGAAATCCTTGGGGTCCAAATGTGTTTCAGATTTCCAGGAAGGATTTAACCCACTGGGTGGTGAGGACTGGGCACAAGTTCATTTACACTATAACTGCATATGGATACATATAGCCTACAGGTAGTTTTATGCAATATTTTAAAATCATTGTGCATGAAACCATAAGAAAAAGATGTATATTTAATCATCAGAAAGGTATGCTATCACTACAGTAGGCCTAGGTACAATAGGGGTATTTGCAGGCCTTTTTGACATTTTCGAAGTATATTCACACATACAACAAAGCACAAAAATTACATTGAGCAATGCATGTACGTCAAGTGTGTCTGGACCCATGTGTCACCCAGGAACCTTCTGGAATTTTTCACTGAAGGCACTCCAAAAATATTTTGGATTTTGGAACTTTTCGGTTTTCAGAATTTTGGATAAGGGATTCTCAACCTGTACCTTGAATTTTTTCCATGGATCATCAGAACTGACAACTCCAATACTGGAGTTTTAATGACTATATTTATTCTAATGAAAACATATGCTCTACTCTGGAAAGCTCAAGAAAAACATTTGGTACAATTCAACATTGTTAATATCACTGCTTTGGAGATTAATTGGTGGTCTATTGATGTGCATACATCAAAGTTTTTCCTAAAGGCAGATTTACAGCTCAATGATATATTAACAGTTTAAGATCCTATCACAAAACCATTTATTAGCACCATTGTCCCCGAATTAATTCTGCAGCAAGATAATGGACATCCACTAGAATTGTCATAAATTATCTTTGACAGGAACATACTGAAGTTATGAACTGGCAACAAGAAGTCCAGACTGTATTCCCATTAAAAAAAAAAAAAAAAACACCTTTGGGAGCTTCTGTGATGTCTTGTATGTTGCAGTTCTAATTCCCATGTGAGACACTGATTTGGTACTCACCAAAGAATGGAACAAGATCCCCTCACATCATTCACCATTAGATTAGAAGCATGCCCTATCTCTATCAATAGCAGGGTAGGGCTAGGCTGCAGAAAAACCTATTCCCTACAGACCACATCTATGCCCTATTACAAAATCTAAAATAACCTTCAGTATGTTTGTTTGTTTACCATTAATAATTAATCAAAACTAAATTTTTTAAACATTTTAAATTTAAACCTATCAATCAGCAAAATTACTTTTTAATGCAATAAATTGCAATATGATCTCTTTCCGTGGACTTCAAAATGTTTTGAATCAATACACAGCCTCCTGAATATGAAAGAATTGTGATAATTATTGAATTATACCCAATGTAAGCAACAGTTGAACCACCTTTTGCTACTGTTTTACAGTAGAAGGCAGTTTTCAGCTGGTGACAAGTTTGAAGTCTTTTTTTTAAAAAAAATCATATTTCCATTTCTACCTTAAAATATTTTTTTGGCTGTAAAAACTGTTTTCTTATTTTCATCTTTGTAAGTAATCTTAAACACTTTAAAAGTGATGTGGAATCTCCTACTTATCTCTCTCTCTGCATCCTGTTTTTGTTGAGTCGATGAAATACATCATCTTCTGGGTCAGAGGTCACAAATAATAGAACCTATTAGTCATCATCTGCTGAACACCAATACATATGGGTTTCATAGTATACTTTTCCCAGGCAATGTGGCTCAGTGGTGAATGTGTTGGCTTCAGGACCTAAGGGTCCTGGGTTCAATTCCTGCTGTCTCCTATGATAAGGAAAAGTCAGAACTGTTGAAGATGGATGCACTGGGCAAGAGTGCGCATAATGACGGTGCAACGCATCCCATTCTTATGAAATGAGTGATTGAAGAAGAATAGTATATTTTTTTTGTTTTGTTTTAAATAGTCACATCAACATGTCAAATTTAAAATGAAAGTTCAATGGCAGCATGAGATCTAAAGACTTGTGCACATTTTGTTTTTTTCCAAAGACAATATTGTTCTCTGCGGGAAAAGACAAACAGCAACATGGCCAATAATAGAACAGAAATTAACAAAGCCACTTCACTCCTTTAAAAACAAAAATTCACAGTTAGAAGAATCAGATAAGTTGGCCATTCACTTTAATATTTTGAATTTATTTTATTAGAAGTAATGTGTAAAAGAACCTTAAAACAAAATAGCTCTTGCTATCTGGCTGGATGATAAATTCAGAAGAGTTTCCTCAACTTCAATAAAAAAAAAATTTTTAAAAAGCAGTAAAGTTGCATTAGATAAGTATTCAAATAACCTCAAATTTGGATAAGCAAATACTTTGTACTTCTCTTTGATTTTATGAATGTGATGAATGAATTTTACTTTTGTTTCAAGTATAAAACATGCACTGCCCCAAAATACCAAAATTTTATTTTTGCTTGCTTGCTAATTTATGAAGTAGTTAGTTTTAAATTTTGCTCCTTTAAGTTTTATTTTTAGTGCATTACCATTGCATTTTGAAGAATGTATTTAACTGGGTTGCTTTTATTTGTAAACTGCCAGACAGAAATAATCAATTACTGTACCTACTTAAATAGGATTAAGAGATATCTAGTAGACACTATCATTTTAACAACAATATTAATTGATATCTCAAAAACAAAGGGGCAAATACTAATTGTGGTACAAAAGAAAATCAGAAATATTTTGGGTGATCAAATATTTTGGTAACCACTGTAGAATAGTTATTTGTTCATTTGATGTTTGCTTGCACTGTCCTACGTAAACTTATGTTTAATCAGTAATGAATCTAAGTATATATATATAATTCATGTAGGGGGTTGTATTCTGGAAAAATTTTTAACTTAAAAATATAATACAAGCAGAAACATTTAAGTAATGATGAAAAATTCACATCCTATTTAATTCAGAACATTTGCACTAAAACCTATGTATAGAGTATTACAGCTGTTATATGTTTATGCAGTTCATCCAAATTCATTGTGTTATGGTGTTTATGATCCTTTATCAAGTTACTATTGCTCAATCTGTGGTACCTTTTCATTTACACTCAAGTTTAATTATGAGTGGTTTACACAAAGCAAGCAATATTATTATTTCAAAATAATAAATTAGAATTTCTAAAAAGTACAGAAATAGTTTTCCATCTCTTTATTAGTAGAAAATGAACTGACTTATTAACCTAATTTCAGTAATTTTTTCCTGCTGTCATCAGTGAGGAAAATTCTTTTAGTGCAACTGATATAAATCTGCATTAGACATTTTCTGTAGAATTTGCTTGAGCAGGATTTGAACTATTAACCTGTTGATTGCTAAATTTTGATGAAGTCTTTTAGACCAAAAGTTTAACCCAATGTGCCATCATGGCATCTAACAATCAACAGGTTGCCTATTCAAGACCAGCTAGGCAACTTGTACAATACAAAAAAACCAACCCCAAACAGAACTGTCTGCTGCAAGTTAGCATCATTGCACTACAAAACAATCTTCCTCAGGAATAAACCCAGAGGATAGCATTGGGGGTAGATCTTCCAATACACAGGTTTATCAGTTAGTTTTGCTACAAGTACTAAAGTAACAAGAAATGCCAGAAACCAGCCCTCTGTGGTTTTGTAAATAACACTACACCAATAACTTGTCATTCTTATCAAGTATCATTTCTGCTGAATCATTACAATAACATTCTATCTCTGAATGACTTATGAATTAGCCTGTGGTTAATACTATAAGCGCACAACAAATTTTAGCCATATGTTGAATTTAATAGAGTAGAATTGTTGTTTTGTAAGAAAGAATTATGAACATCAATGACTAAACAAAAAAAGAAAGCATTTTCTTTGGAAAAAATATAGAAAAATGTTTTGCAGCAGTAGTTTAAAAATAATTTAATATTGTAAGCAAACATTTTCAAATGCACTTGTTTATGCAGCCTAAAATAGTTTTACATTACTAAAGATCTTCCATTTGATTTAAGAAAAAAAAGCAGTTGAAATCTTTTTAATAATAATGTAACTCAATTATGTGACAGACAAATCTATTCTAAAATATCCTAAGTTTCAAATAAGAAATGTCAAGAAAACCATTACTTCTATGCATGAAAATGATGAAAAATAACATTTCCCAAATGATTTTTAAAATAAATATATATATTTACACACACACACACAGAATGAAAAGAAGAAAAATATATAAAGCTAGCTGCAATCTATTTTAATGAATGTATGTGTGTATGCATAATTTTTTATCTGCAATAAAATGTAATTTTTCTTTATTTATAAAAAAATATTAGCTAATAATGGTAGCACACCATTTAGTCTTACAGTAGCCATGTACACAATGTGAATCTGGTTTCTATTTGCAAGCAAGTTAGAAAACCTTCCCACAATGCAATGACAAGCAGAATTCAGTAAAATGCTTGCCAATCTTCAAAAAACAGATCCAATAATTCTTTTGCTGTCATTTTCAGCACAATTTATTTCTTCCAAAGGTTTGTGTTTTCTTTTCTTCAAGTGTTTTACTTCATCTCCCATACTGATTTGATGGCATTGATCAAAACCTAATTGTGAATTGTTTTAAAATTATTAGCAGATAATAAAAAACAGATTCAGATTGCATACATATTTTTTGAGTTAAAGAAATGACAAAAAATATGGTTAATTGAAGCTGCTATTTATAATCAATAATGTTTGAAAAAAAATTTTATATATATACACACACACACACATATGAGAGAGAAAGAGAGAGCACACGAGAGGGTGAGCAAGCATTCCCAGAAACAGAATTTTAGGCCTTAACTAAATGTGGCCATGACTTCTAATTTTTTACTTAACTTTAAATCTCTCCAGGCAGTTCTTAAATAATCTGAACTTGATACCTACTGTGCAATTATTGGACAAGTGAGTTAAAGCTATTATTGCTTTTAAAATCAATAACTAACTTAATTCATGTCTGCAAAGTGATATCATCTTAAAGAAAATGAGATGCTTCCCTCCCCTTTTTCCTTTATTTCTTTCAATGTTTTAATGTTTTCTATCTTCTTGATGTTTTTTTAAAAATTATATTAAAATAAATAGAGTATTTTGAACAAAAAGTATCAGCTTGATTTCTGGTTTAAAAACAAAAAGTACAGTTATAGTAAATAGATAGAAGGAAAGAAAGAATGAATCATTATATTAGCCTAACCAAATTTAAACTTAAGTGGACTTCAAAAACATAAAATATATTTAAATTCTAATATAACCATGTCTGTTGTCCTACCTGAAAGCATGTGTCTACTTACAGGATTTAACCCTTCTACACTGTTTCTCTGATATCGTGGCATGGTAGACTTTGGAATGTTCGGTATTGCTATGCCCAGTGACGACTTGGGTCCCACTGTGAACGTACTGGGGAGAGGTGCTGATGGCAAAGCAGAGTGGTTTCCAGGCACTGGGCTTTGTCTAGGTTTGGACGACTCTGTCTGTTTGCTGCCTTCCTTTGATTTCTGTAACCGCTGCCTTATGAGCTACAAAACAAAAAGACAGTTGTCAGCAGTAAAATAAAAATAAAAATAAAAATAAAAATAAAAATAAAATAAAATAAAAATAATAATAATCTTGTGTAATCTATTCAGTCACACGTAAAAACTCTGCAAAATATACAGTATATACACTTTTATAACAAGAGAGATTTTGTCAACTAGCTGAGAGATTCTTAAACAAAAAGATTTAAAATTTCTGAAATCAAATCAATGACAAACTTGGAATAGCATTTCATCACATCCCAAACTCTGGATGTTATCCAATTTTGTTATTCGGTGTCATCACCTCCCATTTAAATATTACTGTTTGTGCTTGAAAGCTGCAACTTTTATTTTCAAAGAACAGGTGACTCAAGGTTGAAAACTGCCATGGTGTAAAAATGTTAGAAAAAATATTTTTCTTTTTAAGTTGGAAATGGGCTGAAAAAAAAAAAAAATTCACTGTACATGTCAGGGAGGGAGAGATGAGGAAGAAAAGGAAAGGAAAAAATCGATCTGTAAATTCAGCATATAAAATATTTCAGTTTCCTAAACCCACTTAGATCCTTGTGATATGATAGCATGTATCAAAATCCCTAAATTTGCTGATTGTACATTCCTAAGAAAAGTCAGCATCAATGATAAGTGTTATTTCAGGGTTATCATCAATCGAACCCATATATTGTTTTTGGTGTCGTATGCTGATGTCTACAGAGACAACCCTAGTAAAGAAGCATAGTGCCGCAGCAGTTGTCCATTATGAAGCATTGCCAGTCTTGCAATAGCTCAGTACTTTCAATTGTAGCTAGAAGTCCTCAACCTAGCAGTCCAGTAGACTACAACTGGATCACCACACCACACTGCCCAAACCCATCAGATGGATAGCTATCAACACAAGCAGCTGGCATGCAAACTTGAAATTCAAGTAACTTAGATAAAAGTAATGTTGGCCAAGGTGATCCTGTATTAGAATTTGATGAACAAATCATAAAAAGAATTTAACAAGGTCAAAACATAATTCCAAAGTTCAATACATTTCAAGCATCTTTATGTACCCCTCTCCAATTATTCATAGTACTGAATTTATTCTATTAATTTTGAAAGTGTCAGAATGTTTTTTGATCTTTTTAAAATGTCCAACATATTGCTCTGCTCACTTATCAGATAATGCACCTACATTTATGTAACCTATCTGAAGTTAGAAGATTCAGCAAATATCAAAATTTACAAAATAATTTTAGTAGTAGAGAGATATATATGTATATAATCTATATAGGTGCTAATGCAAAAAAGACCAAAAAACAACACAGTGAATGCAGCTTTAGTTAATTTGTGTACAGCAAAATAAATACCCAGGAACACAAATACCAATGTAGTAACTAAAAATTGAAGTATTTTGTTAGCATCTGTAAATGCAACAAAGTTAGTGGTTCAGAGGCTTTTGACATATCATTGACTGAGGAGATTAATGAAAAAATGTAATAACCAAAACAATAATTTAATACTAATTATTGCTTCTGATGCCTATCCCTGTTGATATTTTATTTTGAAATGGATGACATAGCACACAGTTCATATCAGCAAGAAAATTTGATATAATTATAAAAAATAATTAACAAAAAGATGCAGAAACAATAAGCACAATTTTCTTTTAAATATTTAAAATAAAGTATACATTAAAAATTTGTAAAATATAGATAACTAATTCAAAATTTCCTTGTGGTTGCTACAGATCCTTAAGTGATTAAAAAACAAAAACACTGAGAAACTTCAAATGTAGTTGTAAATTCTTTTATTTTAGTATTTTCTTTTAGACCTTTAAATGATCCAAAATCAAATTCACAAAAAGGCCAAGGTTAAACTTTTCTTGATTTATAATCTGGATCCACCACCCTGTTTTTTTTTGCAGTTTGTAGTAAACACCTTGTTGGAAATTCCAAGTTTCTTGGGAATCTCCCTCTCTGTTAAGACTGTTCTCACTTTTCAAAATTAATTTGCTTTCTTTTTGCCACCCTGACAAAAAATTTTATTAACCATAGCATTCAACAGTATTGATTTCTCTGAGATTTAGAAGCATCTCTTGTTCAATTTATAATGAATGCCCTGTGATATGTGGCAGAAAACCGCCAAGCTACTTTTAATGGAACAAAAAGAAGTGTTAAGTCAAAGTTTATTATTAGGTAGTGCATTTATTTTTGCATCCATGTACTGAATATTACATTCACTATGTTATGGCAGAAAACAAATTGGTTGTTCATTTTAAACAATTGTCTCCATATTTGTATTGTTTCCAAACATTTGGCCAGTAGTGTATGATATATAATGCACATTTCTTTAAA